>PQWD01000973.1:0-39674 GCA_019425675.1 Leucinodes orbonalis
TATATTACAATACTCAGTACATTATTTTAATAAATCTTGCAGTGGATTGCAAAGTAAATGGAAAAAATTAAATTATTTACGACATATCTTTAGAAACCTCAAAAATAACAGTATTTCTCACTATTGAATGTTTTTTATTATACATATAAAACTTCCTCTTGAATCACTAAATATTTAAAAAAACCGCATCAAAATCCGTTAAAATAATCAAAATAAATAAAGTGACTTATTTATACTATGTAGTGATAGTGATCCCACTTATGCGCCATTTTCCTTTACAGATGTGAAGAAGAGGCGATCTGCTGTCATGTAGTGTTTTGGCTGACATTAACAGCTATGATTTCTGTATATTTAAAGGTAGATACGCACCGTGCTTCAAAAACGAACCGCCGAAGAGAGTACAGTTGTACTCTTTTGTTCGAAATTCGTATGTGTATGTTGCGTCAGTGCTTCGGAACACTTTTTTCGATTGTTTTGTGAGCATATCACAATATACTTTATTACATCATTGTTAACAGCAACAATTTAACAAAAGAAGGTTTCGCCAAAATGACTGTAAAAGTCAAGCTACTATTAGTTTCCGGAAAGGCAAGCAAGCCCTAATTCAGCTAAGTTTAAATGCGCTAACTGGGTCGATAGTAACATTTTGCACTGTTCCTTCCGTTATATGGACAAGCTGTTATAAGATTATTTTACCCTGCAGAACTTAAACCAAAAGCGCGTAGTTCACGCGCCGCGAGACCGTCGCGCCGTTAAACATCACTTTATTTTTCTAAAACAAAAAACCATTTTCTTAGATGAAAGCAGCCATATTTTTCCTTATAACATCAATAGTACAAACACAAAGCAACATTTTTTAAAAATGTCTGTATCTGTTTGTTTGTTCCGGGTTATCTCTGAAATGGCTGATCAGGTTAGGACGGGACCTTTTGGCACGTAGGAATATAATAAGAAAAACTTAGGCACTTTTAGGTTAAATAAAACCTTCTAATTAGAAAAATAAGTAATGTTATCGCGTGGCGCGGATTCGCCTGAGCTAATTTTAATGTTATGTTTACTGCGGGCGGAGAGTATCTTAAACTAGTACATTTAAGTGTCAATGTTCTAAAGTCAAACACTCAATCCCTTGCCACCCTGACCTGCATTATTGTATGCAATCAGCGGAATCTATGCATGTACTTAATTACAAGTATCGTGATTCTACATCATTTAAGACTTTTTAGAATAACTTGATTCAGACTTCTAAATTATATGGGTCTTCTATGTTAAGAGGTAATATGTTGTATGAAGTGACGGCATGGTTTTTTTTAATATTTTACTTAAGTATACATTTTTTTATAGAAACCATTAAGTTAAAAACGTTTACAAAGCAGCAGTCAATTTATTGGTTTTATATCGATTTATAAGTGACCAGGGTAAATACTCAGTACAGGGTAGAGACAAGATGCACAGGGGAGGATACTTTATGGACAGGGAAGAGACATAGACATATTAAAAACAGGGTTATTTTAAGAATATTTATTTATTTTTTTATTTTATTATGACTTATTTATAATCAGACTTTTCATTTCTTAGCAGTCTGTGTTTATAAAATTAAATATTTTTAAGCACTAGGTACAAAACATAAGAAGGTTCTTACTTTTCCTTTCCAACACAACAAAAATATCTATAACTTTACTATCAATAGTCAATAATGAAATAAAAAGAAACAAAAACTTCTCTGAGTAACAGTATTAAACTCTTCTTGTACTTAAACTATAAAAACATTTTAATTAAAAGGTAACAAAAAAAACTTTTTCTAAAACCCGCGTTCAAAGACATCAATAGATTCATTAAATTCATAAAAAATATATGTCATCAACACGTAGACGAAATTTAGGACGTGTTTGTGGATAATCCAAAGAACCCAATTGAAAATGACGACATAACTCTGGTCACAGAAGCAGCTCAAACTTTTCAATGTCAGGCAGGTATAAATACGCGTAACTTGCCTGAAAAAGTTTTTATACCTTCAGTAGAACCTAATTTTGCTGCTTTTTCAGATATGTCTGCATCATCTACTGTGAAAATTTTAAATTTGGGCAGGTTTTCTCAAGGGCTAAGTTTTTTGGCTAAGTCATCTATTGATAAAATATCGGTCCCACTCGCAACTAATCTATCTGCAGTTCTGCAGACCTAAGTTGAGCTATTTCAGCCTTTTGTTTTCTTATTATTAGGTTTCTTTCTTGCTCGAATTGACTTTTGCTGTGCTGCCTGTGCTCGCATGTTCATATTTTGAGGGTGGTGGGGTCTTCATTATCCGAACCTGGTGGTGTTTCAGGAGCATTGCTTATATCTTGAAGTGCTAAACGACGTCTACGAATTTTTGCTTTTTCTCTCCATACTTTTCTAGCCTTCCTGCTCTCTGGAAGTCATTTGCTTGACTGTCTTAATAACTCCTTTTTCTTTTTCTTTTCATACTTTTCCCTATCCTTGACTTTTTGTAGAGCGTACATATCTTTGTTATTTATAATTCTTTGGTATCGTAATCGTTCTTCGCGCGTCATTTTTTTTCTAGGTGCCATTTTGTCTGTAAAAAAGTCATATTAAATTGTAAAGCTAAGATATACATAAAGCCAAATAAAGATTCAGACAAAAATGTAGAACTATTCATGAAAACGCATACAAATGTATCTCCCCTGGCCATTAAGTATCTCCCCTGCCATCTAAAGAGCCAGGGGAAATACGCCAGAGGAGATACATTTTCGATTGATATCTAAAATAGTCGTAAAAGTATTTCTCACACGCAATTCACAATCAAATGTAACAATGTACGCATATTCATAGTGAATATTTAAGTTAATATTGTTATTTTAACAAATAATTGCCAAATAAAACTTACCAGAGGAAAGACTGCATTCACTCAACAGTTCTACACCCAGCGAGCGGCGTGACTAAAATGGCCGTTAAAATAGCTGCGCAGTCGGCTCACGCGCCGCTTGCTGCTAGCTTCACGTTACATCCTATGCACTCAAGGTCACAACTTCCAAAAACTAGCAAAACAAAACTGGTTTTTGAACTAAAACAAAAAGCCAGGGACGAGACACGAAAGACGAAGGACAAATTTCGACGTTGATATTATTTATGAAAAATTGGATATAACTAAATTTACTTATAAGACACTGTGACTAAGTTATTGTTCTGTATAAATTAACGATAAAGTAATTATTGAATTTTGATACATTCATAATCACTGGTTTATAAATAAAGTCGGTTTGGGACAGGGGAGTGACTTTTTCTTATATTAGAACTTATTGTGACTAAATTACGTACATTGCTGTAATAAATTTCAGTGGGCATGTAGGAAACATTTAGTTTTAAGCAATAAATAGGTTAATTAGGAAGTAAGATTAAAAATATATTTTTTGTCCTGCCATCGAAAGTACCTCTTAACGTAGAATACCCATTACAGATTAAACCTTTTCTTACTGTTATTAAAGAAACAAATGAAAAGCAAACTGCGGCAAAAATGTATGCAGTTATTGGATAAATAATAAATATCACTATGTTGAAGCGTCTAACATAAAAAAAAATTAGTGTAAATAATAATGTCAATCTGTCGAAATCTCAGTGACGCAATTGTAGACCTATTTTATTTCATATAACAAAGACCTAAATTCCACGATCCAAATGAAAACCAACAGTAGGAAACAAAGCACCAATTTCCATAGGGCCATCGCGAAGATGGCTCCATTCGTACGTACACTCTGCCGATATTCAGGGTTGCCCGCTCTTTACTTTCACACTTCGGTTTAAAATTTTTTCAATTTTCATTACGCATAATTAAATTTATTATGAAAATTTTAAGCTGGTAAGCTTTCAATCAACAATATGACACTGACGCAATTATCGGAAGGGTCGCTCGTCGGAACGGTCACCGAAAATACTATCCCGAGTCCCTTCGTACTTCGAAAGGCACGATTAACCTTTGACCTCAGCTACTCGTAAAAACAATACTGATCCACCAACCGAGATGGCGATTTACGAACCATTCTCATAGTTCGTATGGGAGGCCTAACCCTGCTGAGGTACATCTTTAGCTAGCTTTGAAGATACCATTTTGGTCACCCTCCCGACGACCATTGCGATAGTTGTTGGATAGCAGATTACCAACGACCACTAACCTACGTAGTGTCGTTGCAGATTACTATCATTGCATTTAGAATATTTTATTGTCTAGAAAGCGTCGGTGGCTCATTGGTGTGGATTATTGCCTTCCGATCTGGAGGGTGCTGGATCAAATCCTATTACCTAGTCGTACCTATATATTTTCGAATTTTCTAAATTATGTTTACGTTTATCCGAAGCTCCTACGGTGAAGGAAAACATCGTGAGAAAACTTGCACACGCCTGCGAAGAGATTCAACGGTTTTGCGTGAAGTCGGCTAATCCACACTGGACCAGCGTGGGTGATTGTCTAGAAATAATTATTTCTTCTCATTCTTCCGTGTGTCAGCCCTACACCCAATACGCACACAATCGACCGCTCCGCGGATCGCCCGGCAGATCCCGTCTATCCCTTTCTTGTAACGTTTTGTGGTGACGATTCCAGAGGCCCATTGTTGGGGTAATATTAAGATATCATTTTTCAACGCAAATGTTCCTCTGTTGAATTTATGTTACATCGGAGGTTATTGTATAATGGGTTTAACGGCCCATAACGCCATTGTGGTCGGTTTAAAAGGGTAAAATAATTTTGTTTTGGTAAAACTTTTTTAAGAGTTTTGCAGGTATTTAACTTAAATGCCTGAATACTGATATCATTGTTCCTTACGTTCACCTCTTTTTATAGGCTCAAGGTCACGCAACGAGCGATGGAGATGGCTATGCTTGGGGACGATCAAATTAATATGAGATCCGTACAAGAACCAAGGTCACTGACATAGTCACTCGCATTACCAAGCTGAAGTGGCAATGGGCAGGGCACATAGTCCAAAGAACCGATGGCCGTTGGGGCCGAAGGATTCTCGAATGGAGACCGCGTACCGGCAAGCAAAGCGTAGGACGGCCGCCCACAAGATGAACAGATGACCTGAGGAAGGTTGCGGGTGGCCGCTGGATGCAGATGGCTTCCGACCGGTTGGAGTGGAAGTTATTAGGGGAGGCCTATATTACATGGTAGAATGAGTCATCTAGATTGATTGAGATTGAGACCGCAGTGCCAGATAACGTTGATAAATACGAGTGATGCACTTCTGTGTTTCGGGAGGGAACTGTAGTTAGTGCAATTATTGGGTAAGGAGACCTAACATTGAAGTTTCGGATGACTAGCGTAGGGCAGTGTCGTTGGTTTCCATTCACGCATCTGAACATATACTACCATCAGGTAAGCAAACTGTATGTGCCGTTCACATAAAAAAATAAAAAGTAAACCAGCTATATAGGTTTGCAAAGAAAAAAATAGGAAAAATAAATGCCTAAATAAAGTGAGGCCAGATAAAGATTTAAAATCAGGCCAATTCAAAACATTCAAATTCACAAAAGGAAGATAACAAAGCCTGTGCCAAGATCTGCTCAGAAGCAGCCGTAATAAATTAACAGTTGGTCGCACGATAAATCAAACGTCTCGGAACTATTGTAAATTTCATCAGAAAGAGAAATTGCTACCCATTCGCGCTAGAAAATTGAACATGCCCAAGATCTGCCGAATAAAGAATAAAAGTCAGCGTACTGAATTTTAATCATCTATAAAATAGTACTTGTGTGTTCAGCGTAGATTTAGACCACTCCGTGATATCTCTCTCTACAGATTGGAACGCAGCAGTCCACACCCATGAGCCACCGATGTTCTGTAATAAGTAATTATAGTTGAATAAGTATGCTTTTTGCACATGTATTGCCTCTTTGAGGTTCTATAATAAATTTCAAAAGAAAACACTTTTACTCTGACACTATAACAGGGCTTCAATTCTACTAATTTATTCGACATTACGACAATTTTCAATCCAACAAAAATGTTGTATACCGGTACCGGTACAACTCTAATGTTTATAGGTTTCAACTTGCTTATCCGGCGGGCTTTGTCGATAACTTTAGTTCTCTTACGGATTAAATCATTTGTGATCTTATTCTTAAGAGAGATCCCGAGCATAGCTCGCTCCATTGCGCGTTGAGTGACTTTGAAGTTGTGAACCAATCCTGCAGACAGTGTCCATGTGTCAGTTGCGTATGTAAGTACGGGTAGGACGCATTGCTCAAAGACTTTTGTCTTTAAGCATTGCGGTATCGTCGACGTAAAGACCTGACGTAACCCGCCGAATACCGCTCAGCCCAACTGAATCCTCCTACTAGCTTCCCTCTCGAAATTGTGCCGTGGATGTTTGTGTGTGGATAGTTTAGCCCAAGTAAACGTAATCTTGCACAACTTCGAGAAGGACGACGCCATCGACGCAAATCGGTTGTGGCTTGACATGGTCATTGAACATAACTTTCGTCTTGTCCAAATTCATGCCAAGCCCAACTCGTCGGGAGGATTCATTTAGGCTGTTCAGCATCTCAGGCAAGCTCTTCCGATGACGATACCGTCAGCAAAACGCAGATGAGTAATATACTCTCCATTAACGTTGACGCCTCGTTCAGACCAGTCCAGGGTCATGAAGACATCCTCCAATGAACATAACGAATGAGTGTGAAATTTACTTGAGAGAACTACGATCCTATTAGCATTTGAAAATTAATGGAATTGTGGCCCAGCTAATTCATCAGCCGTGCCTACATAAAATAGAGCAAGCCCATCCCAAAGCCGTCACACCGAGTGACAATCAATTCGTCTGATCGAGCGTGTCGGAGGCGCGGTATAGTATCGTACGTCACAGATATATATATTGGGATGGGTGAGAAATAGGTTTTACGACTTGACGTTTATATGACCCAATTTTACTAGGTGGTAGACTCGTCGTCTAAGTATGTACCGCCGCAGATATCGTCCTGGATGAGGAGTGTTTTGCACTTCTGTTTTATGGAATGAGGGCACTGTGGCTGGTAAATTACCTGGTATAGAGACCTTACATTGTCGGGCGCAGAGCAGTGTTGACGGAAAAATATTGACTTGTTTTTAATTTCTTCAATACTGCTTCTGTCATGGTCAGGCTTATCACTAACCACCAGGTGAGCAAGCTGACAGGCCAGTTCACTTAAGATATAGAAAAAATCATTTGGCAGAGTTCGTTTTACTTTATGATCGTCTACGTGGTTACATCTTAGCTCACTTTCTTAAACCTAGAACAGTCATGGATATAGGTTTCAGCCTTAAACCGGCTGAATTGATTTTCTATGTGTCTGGATTCCCGTTCAATGGGTTAAGATATCGCGGTCTCCAATCCAGAACTCGTCTGCTTCAACGGCTATAGGTTCTGCGACTTTCGTGACTCACTGCTACTTCAAGTTATGTAATGATTAGTTGTCGGTAACTTTAGATTTCTTTCGTAAATCTATCATTACTATAAGAATCATTTCTATTTTATTCCTTAGTGAGACTACGAGACAGCCCGCTCCATTGCTAGCTGAGTGGCTTTAAAGACCCTGACAATCCAATCAGCTAATATCATTATCTCGATTTTCGAGGAATATTTAGGCTATAACACAGACCTGGTTTGTTCTTTTTTATCCTTTGTGACTTGCTCCCTTAATCTAACTAATCCATTTCGGCACATTCCAAGAAATTCAGGATTTTGGCTAACTTGAGAAATTTAAAATCACTCTCACTATGTATAATTGACCCATTCCATAGAAATTCAAACATTATCGAATGCACGTCGTACTTTTTCTTAACAAAAACGTAATGAACACTATTTGCTTTAACCACTGTAATAAAAACCATCCTGGGTTTAATGCGTTCAAGCAATTTCTGCAATGTTAATACAAACTACAAAACTCGATCCTAAGTGCATGCTATGCAGAAAGTAAAGCCCGCAAGGGATAGAAAATGCATTCCGGTGCATCGCCGGATCTTTTTAAATGCACTCGCTGTGGATTACACAAAAAAGGAAACCACCCAGTTAAGGAACTATTTTAGTTGTGAACTTATTTGATATTAAGAAAGTACTTAAATATAATGTATTATTATTACTGGACGTCGGTAGCGCAACGGTGTGGACTGTCGCCTCCTACCGGGAGGACTGTGGTTTAAATCCCCCACGTTACAATGTGTTTTCGAACTGTGCAATTATATGTACGTTATCCCGCTCTAACGGTGAAGGAAACGTCGTGAGGAAACCTTCACGCACGTCCTCAAAGATTGTCGTGAAGACGTCCAATCCGCACTGGGCCCGCCGATAAGGCTAATCACCCTATACGGTACGCTCGTGCCCTCGGTGGGACGTAATAAGCTGATGATATTATTACTGGATCCCTTGCATTTATCTCAGACTTTGAAGTACATCCACTTTATAATTTTTCTGTATGTATTCGGTGTAATTAATATATAAATAACTCCCATTCAGATGTGATGACAGGGGTCATCTTATGAGAAATAGAAAGAGATGCAAAGGAATTTTATTATTGGATGCTAGTTTGCAGCATCTGCAACCGCATTAACAATTCATAATAAATACTGTCGTATTAAACAGAGTTTTTGGTCATATTTTTTTTAAAGAATTAGTTCATTTCAGCTTTTAACTGTTGTGAAGAGTTAGTATTTTAATTTAATCAAGATTATATCGGAAGAATTGTTTCTAATCAAAATCAACTGTTTCACGGTTTGTGGTTTCTTTAAACGCATATAACTGCTACCGAAACCAACAACCGTTTTCCAAGGCTCAGTTTAACAACAGACGGACGGATATCATTATAAAATAAAAGTTACATACTGCAATCGGAAATCTAATGGAGGACGTATAAGTAGTTAGCTCGTGAAGGCTACATGGGAATTTTAACTCCAAAATAGTTTGATAAGATGTCACTGCTGAACAAAGATTCATCTTGTCCCTTCTCACAGTTTTTTTACTTTATTGCACTATACCTAATAAAGTCAATTAAAAAGCTTTAAAGATATAAACAATAAGTTTTTACGATCTTGCCGGTCTTAAAATGTACAAACAGACATGTTGATATTGATAGCAAATGTTTGTACGGGGAATCGAACCCGAACCCTTGGCGTATTAGACTACATTTCTACCACTACAACAATGTCATCAATAATGTAGTCGAAATAGGTAGATTGATGACCCGGTTAGGTGGCGGTAGCAGATTTGCTACGGTACGCTCCGGTGAATTATTAAGGGAGGCCTTCGTTCAGCAGTGGACATTTTGGGCTGCAATGATAGTGATGTCATTTTTTTGCTGAAATGTAGACTGCGACTACAACGTATATCTTAATTAACCAGGGACCGGCAAAGGGAGCATAAAACAGAGCACGGGAAACAGTACATGTATTGCTATCATCTGCATAGAAGAAATCTATCACAGAGAAGGCAGCAGGAGCCTATACAGGGTTACAGTGGCGTGCACTCCATATATGCAAATAAGCAGTGCATACCTTGTGCGTCCAGACAACCCGGAAAATCACCTATATTAATATGATTCTTTACTTATTCGCCAATTTTCATAGGCGATCTGCTGTCATCAACAGCATTAAATTTGACAAAAATACAAATTATTTATTGTTTTGGCGATAAGTTTCACTCAATTTGCATACCCTACTCATAATCTCTGTGCACGCTACTGCAGGGTTACGTTAATACATATTTATGCATGATTAGTTATTATACTTGCCGTTTCTAGATATGACCCTCCTCAGCATATGTCCGAATCTCCTCGCGCCGAGGCACGTCCTCTTCTCCCGAACCACTTCATCCACACAATCACTGTCTGTGGTACCACCATCACTATCCGACCCCAGAGATCCCCTCTTACTCTGTAGACCACTGAGAGTCAAAGTGGGCTCGCTCGCCCCCAAATTCTTTTCCCAACTTTCACTTTGGCTTTCGCTGAACAAATCGTCCAGATTCGTTTCTAATAGACCTTTGGCACTGCATATCACTTTGCTTCTGACGTCATTGCTTGGAATGACGTCGACGCTGTTCGATAGACACTTCTCTCTCTTCTCCTGATTTCGGTCCAACCTAAGAGAACTTCTAGTCTCCCCTTTCTGCAGAGGCTGTATGACCTTCGGCACTTGGGGTTGCGCGCGAAACATATTGGATAGTACGAGCATTTTAAACGTTTTTAATGCACTTCCACTTTTGATTAATTCCATCACTGCATTCCTTTTCATGTCACCACCGCTCGTTGGACTTAACTATGTGAAGCGTGAATATTATTCAGTTTACAAATGTGTTTTGACATTATAATATGATAGTGTAATACAGTATACGTATCCTATTGTAAGTTTATACACTTACGTACGTTTCCTCTATTATTTAGGTCAGGACTCCTGATCGTTCTGTACACTTTTTATCATATGAAAAATTCTTTAGCATATAAAATATTAGTATGGGTATTACGGAACCCAGCCCGCTAGTACGGATTGCACTTGCCGGTTTTAACACCAAAAACTGCATTGTGTCAGACTGAAAACTCGGATTGATGGGCACACACGTTAGCACTCAGGTATCCCATGCATATTCACTATCACGTGGCAGAATAATACAAAACCTCCAACTTTGTCCATTTAGCGCGTGAAATAGTCTCTTTACTTAGGTCCTAGACTCATAGAAACGGTTCAAAAGTACAATCCCCATTCAGTATAATCAGATGTGTTTATGATTTCAATGTATTAGTGGATTAACGCGTATTCGCAAGTTCTATAAGTCAGTTTGTTGCGTTGAACGCCCTACAGTTCAATGGACCGACTTGCGAAATGTCGCTTGAGAAAACTGAAGGACCGGGATTTGTGGTGCAAATTGGGCAATGTTAAGCAGATGACAGCTAATAGTTAAGAGACAGATATTTCAACTAGAGCCATCGTCCCAATGACGGTCATATTCGCCATAAACTGTATTATTCATCAGCCGTCCTAAAAAGTTCGATTCTCCGAACCACGAGGCATTATTCACGCTTCTAGAATATTCCAGAACCAGAAAATATTTATTTACTAGAATCATCATCACCAGCTCCTTAAACGTCCCCACCGAGGGGCACGAGCTTTCCCGTATAGGGTGTTTAGGCCTTAGTCGTCCACGCGGGCCCAGTGCGGTTTGGACGACTTCACGCACAACCATCCAGAATCAGAAATTATTTATTTGCCAGAATACACATAGAATATTCCAGACTCCGCGAGCTCTGCTCTCCGTTGAATAAATAAAATATCAGTGGAGCCACCTCCATGTTTTCTTTCTCGTTAAATATTACACACGCGAGCGGGATAACCTTTCATATTCTTGAAGGGCAAACAAGTTATGGACGTTCGGGGAAAGTGTTTAATTGAATAGCCAAATAATTTACTCGCCATGATATTTGTTTCGTTGTGTTTCGATAATTGTAACATAAGTTGATAGCATATATGTATTGAATGTAATATTCATTCGGATATGATGTCTACTTATGTTACCATAAAGTCATAAATCGCATGACTACAAACATTAATTTTGTGATTTTTTTACAAGTCTCTAACTAGATAATCTCAAGACTTATTGATTACGAGTACATTTCATACTTTTAACTGAATTAAAATCATTTTATTTCTTCTCGTATATTCAATTCAGTCTTCTGAAGCGTGTTTCTTAAGGGACTTTTTAAAATTTTATGAGAGACCACTGGCCCCATTTGGTGGATGCCAGCCCAAAATCTTCCTAAGTAAGCTGCATAGGAAAGCCTATCCCTGCAGAGAGCCGTTATATGATGATGATGATGAATCTGATTTGGGCCAGGGTGACAGTATACAAACTAATAAATTAACAATGCTGTGTGTAAAGATTTGCTCTCTGTGTTACGTATGCTATATAATTTATAACGTTTATTATAAATTTAAGCAATAAAGCGTGAGTAAGAAAGCTGAGATTATCGTTAAGTAAATAAAGGAATGTCTAATCCTGCTCTCTAATGTGATAATACAAAAGCCATCTGTTAGCAAACAAAGCACTGGGTGATAAGATTTCCAACTGCGTGCCTGCTATTCAACGGATAAATTCTCGCGAGTAAAACCGAAATCGAGTCGGCCATTTTGTTGGCAAAAGGCGCGAACCTTTTATTTTTTTATTTGAAGTGCAAGGGTATATTACATGTTCTAGTTATAAAGGTGCCTTTGGATGTTGTTAATTCAAACTTTACTTGATCACTTGGTGCGTTTTTCCTCCAGTTTGGTTAGGAATGTCCTAAAGACTGAATCACTTTTCACTTCTCAAAAAAGAAAGATGATTCTGTGCTCCAGATGACATGTTAATTCTTCGATCTCGGCTGAAATTATAGGATGGTAGTAGCGATAGTTAATACACAACAATCTTCATTAAACCACCCTTCCCGAGAACCCTAGTGGGTTACGGCCCAATCTCGGGAAGGCCTGTGCCCTGCATTGGGCCGTTATAGGCGTTATTTGATTTCGGGATTCTATGACTCTTAACTTTTTGGGATCTTATCAATTTTTAGCTGCAAGTGTTGCATATGAATAGGTCTTTTGAAACCCTTACCCTATTTCTTATGAACATCCTAAGAGAGTATCTAACACAATGAAACGATAACGTTTCTTCGATTCCCCGTCCCATAAAAAACGGAGAAAATAAAATTGAGAAAATTCTTACTTCTAACTTAATTCACAAGCGAAAAACTGTCGAGTTAAAATAGTAATGTTATAAACGAGATGCGAGTCTACAGAGTCTAGGTAACCGACGCTCCATTATGCAGTGGCTTACAGCGGCCACCGGCTTTTTGCCTTAATCTTGTTCAGCGGACGTGTTGTGCTTACGAAATATTTTAAAGCGCTTTTTAACGCTGGCATGTGTATAGTGATAGCTTGAAATAACTAATAGTTTAGGTTGGCAGACTTGTTATTTTTTGGCGGCACGTTTTAACGCTACCGAGTAGCGTGCACTAAAAATGGATTTATTTTAGGTTTTCGTAATGCGAAATGTTTGCTTTTATTTATTTACAAGAATGAAAATTTTACATGATATGTAGTATATTACTAAATATTATGGTTTTATGGCTGTCTTTCTCCCCAAACATATACTAGGCCACCTAGTCCTCCCCGTAACGCCAGGAGCCGAGGTTCGAGTCCGACTCTGGGACGCCCTTAAATAGGCTAATTGTGTATTTTTTTTAAGGGCTGAGAGCCATGTGAGCTCAATTTTTTGGTGAAGCTGTAAAGTCCATCTGCGGTCATCCTCAATAGTCAGTAAAAAAACCGGTTGTCTTTGGTTTTTATTTATTTATAAGTTAGCGATTAAGTTAGTAAATCTATGTAATTTATTATGAACAACTATATACCTATACATACCACATGATTGTTCATTTGTTGCTTGAATTTTACACTAGAAGCACATATTTTATCATTTATTATACTAAGTTTAAATTTAATAGCTTAAATTTACATAGCCAATATCAGAGACATACTTAAAGCATATTTGCTATAGCAGGATAAATAGCTTAGATTTAAGTTACCACGCAGACGATATTAAAAATCTTCCTCTGATATCATAATTTTGACCTCTATTTGCCCATAGATAAAAATCAGGCGAGGTCATTGTTAAACTTAATTTTTTAAATACAAAGTTGTAATTTAAAAGTTAATAACATAAAATGCCGGAACCCGACATTTAAAACAATATCATCTTATATTAGATTCACATAGTTATTAATCGTTTTTGTTTACTTAAATTTGCATTCCGAAAACCTCAAGGTTTTTCACAAGGTGACTTGTTACATCATAGCTTAGACTGGCATACACTTACGGCTAGCAAGACTAATTGTTTACGTCATAACTGAGCAACTAAGTTCTACAGAAAATGCACAAAAATCTCAAATAATCCTACGATCCCATATAACTTCGTGCGACTGAGACAACGCTTTACAAACTTGAAATCAGCCTCTTTTTATGTTATTATTACTAATATGATATTATAAGTGAACGGACGGTCAGTGCGCTCACCTGATGGTAATTGATATGTCTGACCAAGAAAGTAGCAGTGTTGAAGAAAATTATTAACAGTAAGTAGTAAAATTACATTCCGTCAATCAACACTGCTCTGCGGCCGTCACCCGAGACGATAGATGTTAGGTATTTTATACCCTGTAATTCTATAAGCCTACTTACTGTCTACTTCGTACATCACTTCTTTTTTTATTCAAACTGGTTACTGCTGGTGGCTGTAGATGGCCTTTACAGCTTCACCGCATGGCGAGCGCAGATGGCTCTCAGCCTTTCGTACATCACTTCGTGCTTGTCAATGATATAATATATATAAAGGTAGATACGCCACCCGTGCCTAAAACGAACCGCCGAAGAGAGTACAGTTTGTACTCTTTTGTTTAGGTGAATGTGTTCAAAATTCGACATATGTATGAGTGCTGACACTGCATTCGGAACACTTTTTCGATTGTTTGTGAGCATATCACGAATCCATACTTTTTTACGTCATTGGTGCTTTGACAAAGATAATACACTATAATCAAAGATGTAAAAAAGTATGGATTCGTGATATGCTCACAAAAAAGTGTTCCAAATGCATAGTTGAATTGTCTCTACCGCATTTTACATTGTGTGCGAGGGATAGCACTCGACAATTCCATTTGGTGTAATGGTTGTGACGTCGGCTACTACACCAAGGGTTGGATCCCCGGGCAGTACACACATACGTGTGCACGAACATGACTGTTTGAATTGGCCTGGATATTTTCTATGTATACACATTTAATTTATAAAAATAAGTATTATGTTTATCAGTTGTTTAGTATCCGTTATACAGGCTTCACGCTTAACTTGGGGCTAGATGGCGCTATGTGAATGTCAGTGGATATTTATTATTATTTATATAAGCCTCTATTATTATGTTTCTAAATGACTACAGCTACTGTTCGGAGATGGCCTTTACAGCTTCCGCGGAAGTGGTGACCGCAGATAACAGAAGCCTTAAAAATTAACGCAACGAGCCTAAGCTCTTTTTCATGTCGATATACGACGCGCAATATTTAACTTCGGGTTCCGTACTTGCATACACGTGGGCATGAGCCTACACTAGTGAGATTTAATATTACAGACCCAAAACCTACCGCAGCACGTTGGCTATTCGCTCAGAACGCATTAATTCCGCGTCAATGCAGGCGTGTTAGCAGCCAAATGCATCTGCAATCGGTACCGTTTGCAGATAAGTGCAGACGCGGAATGATTGAATTACTTTTTAGTATGGGTAGTACGATCATATGGGATTTTTAATACTGGAATAGCTCCGAAGCATCTGGTAGAAGCAAGCAGGACTAGATTAGAAAAGTAATATCAGGAAATACAGATATATTAATAACATGAAGTTCATGTGGTTGCTTGGCTTGAGCGATCGAGCCTAAATAATCATTTATATTTTCATATTTGTCCTGGTGTATACTAAATAATAAGACAAAAGACGGGATGCGATGGAACATACTTATAATATGTCTATAAATGTCATCATCTTGGACGCATCTCTATTTTTTTTCTTTCTTCATGACCTTACACGGTTTGTGCATCCGGCCAAAGTCAAAGTTATAATTTTTTATTAAGTAAAACGAGGAAACGACAAAAATAGGATAAAAGGTTCGTAATACGGAATTTGGATATAAGGAGAAAAGATATCAGGAAAGTAACTTAAGATATAGCATAAATTAAATAAATAAATAAGATATAGCATCTCTAGTTTAAGGATAGTAGTCGTTAACACCCACCGATCCGCAGCTCAGTGAGCCTACGTGGTGGGTTACGGCCACAGATTTCCCAATACTGGAGATAGGGCAAGCCGCGTTTTTAAGTGCGACAAATGTAAGCTCAACGAGCATACACTGGCTGCCAGTTTACGCTCTGTGAGACGAGTCAAGACGCACGAATATTAGAAGAAATTACCGTTTTTTCCCAAAATGCCATCTGTGCAATTGGAACATGCCATCATCGCAATGAATCAGTAAATTTACCAAGAAATATAATAACTTTTCACAGGTAAGAACCGAAAGAAATTGCGACACTGGGACTGCGTATTAACTTGGCGGCTTGTCCAGTCTAATTGTATATTCGGATGTCTGTGGTTCGGCCCAAACTTCCCATAACCTTGCTGTGTGAGAAGCTCTGTCCCTACAGTGGAACGATTTACATCAGATAGAGTGCTGATGATGTCCATCATATTTCTCAATAACAAGACAAGGTATTAGTGACACACTATATTTTGTCTTTTGTATGCTCCGAAAAAATGGAGCGAAAGCGCACATTGAGTCGTTAAAAAATTAAAAACGGCAATTTATTAGCGCGTCTCGCGCTCTGGAATGATCCGAACGATCGTAAAACACGCTTTGATCTCGCTCGTATGGGTCGTGTAGACTCACCATGGGCGACGGTTACCTGGGACCAAACCAGGAATGTATAAAAATGAGGAAACCATATGAATTAACATGAACAAGTAAATAACAAAATGTTAAGCATGCATTTTAAATTTAATATTGAAGAATAAGGAATGCTAAAATGTCAGTACAAATAGAAAAAATACTACCTAGTGAAGCCCAAATGCAATTGTGCATCCTGTCTATAAATTAATAACATACAAAGTCAGAAGTACAATTTACTTCTGATGATATTTAGAAACATCAAGTTAGGTGTTTATTTTATTAAGGCCATAGAGTATAACTTCTTTCTTCAATCAATTTACCACTGCTCATGGCACGGTCCGGACGAGCTTTTTTTTTTATCCTTTATAGGCAGACATTTGACCGCCATCTCACCTGATGGTAAGTGATGATGCGGCCGAAGATGGATCATGCCTGCCTAGAAACAGCCTATTCACTCTTGCCTTGAAGACGGCCAGGTTAAAGAGCTGTTACTAGAGGTATCTGGTACCTGCCTCTAATAATAGCTTCACCGGACAAATTGGCGAGAGCGAGAGTGTTATTAAAATTCATTTCTTTCATCACCTCATAAACGTGATCAACAAGGGTTATGAGCATAACCGTAAAGGGTTATTAGGCCTTAGCCGTCCACGCTGGCCCAGTGCGGATTGGTTAACTTCACGAACAACCATTGAATCTCTTCGCAGGCGTGCGCAGATTTCCTCACGATGTTTTTCTTCATCGTAAGAGCGTCGGATAGCGTACGTAATTTAAAATTATATATTTGGCAAATTCAAAAAGACGAGAACCCATATTTATTTAGTTATTTCATAGGAGGACCAACAGCAACGAAACACAAAAATATACACATATAACAACAGGCAGCCAATTATACGTCCTCACAAATAAAAATTGTATAGAAAAGAACATCCGAATGCGTAATAAATTAAACAATTAAAATACAACAAATGAGCCAACAAAATCAACACAAGAAATTACTTAAATTTAGGAACTTTAAAAAAATCCTGCTCATAGAACTCTCGCCGAAGCCACATTAGTATTGAAAAGGTCAAAGTCAAAATAACATTAAATTGATTGAATTTATCACCAACGCGCCACAGATATTAATTTTGCCTATAGTTAGTACGGACTAGTGGAACGAAAATAAGGTTGTGTTTTCTTAAACATCTAATTGGCACACTCAATCTAACACGGCCCAGTAAATCAGGACAATCAATTGATCCAGAGGAAAGTTTTAATAAATAGGTTATATCATTTATGTTTCGCCGCAACTCCAAAGGGAGAAGGTGATGTTTTCTACAAAGCTCGTAGTAATTTGAGGAATCATACATAGTATTCGTACGATAACACAAGAAGCGGATAAACTTTTTTGGATTCTTTCAATTAGTGATAAAGATGATTGGTACGTGTCGCGATTTGAACCTGCATCCTCCAGATCGCAAGGCAACAGTTCACAAAAATGAGCCACCGACGCTCTTAAAATATTAAAATTAAGGAGTAACAAGAAATATATATTTGTTACACATAAAAGAACTACGTAAATTATCCTGATTATGACATACTTGTGGTCACCCGCAGTGCAGGCACCGACTGTGACGTTTGAACGGAAGCGCGGGTCGAAATATGAACGTGTTTGTTTTTTTTTTCATCCGATTAACTCCCACTGTATCCGAGTCAGAGGCATTTGCCGGGGGATGCCGTATCCATGAGTAATTTTTCACAAAGTTTTTACATTTCCAGACCGCTTTTATTACATGTTTTTATTAATAATGAATTCTTTGGCCTATATTTTTGTTTTATAATGAATAGGTACTTTGTTTTTAAAAATATCATAGAATTTGAAAAAATATATATTATCTAGATACATTCACACAATGCCATCTAGGTCCAATATGAGCTTGTAATATGGGGTACTGAACAACGGATAAATATACTGATTGTAAATACATATATCATATACAGTATAGAGTACACACAAAACATCCACACAATTACAAATTGACTTCTATATGCACACAGAAGTTTGTAATGCCAGGGGATCGAACTCGGAACCCTTCGTGTTATAGCCGACAACTCAACCATTACACCACAAGGGTCGTCATAAATATGAAATAAGATTTTTTTATTGAAATTATTAACGTTCCAATATTTGAATTCAGTTAATGTGAACATATTTCACAGTTTCCCAGTGGTATTACCCGCGGTATAATATATTCTCCCGTAGTAAAAAATAACCTAAAACCGCTTTAACCACGGTACAAACAATGATATTCTGTATATATAAAGGTAGATACGCCATGCCTCAAAAACGAACAGCCGAAGAGAGTACAGTTTGTATTCTTTTGTGTAGGTAAATGTACGCTCATTCGAAATGTGTGTGTGCTGTCGCTGCATTCGGAACACTTTTTTCGATTGTTTTGTGAGCATATCACGAATCCATACTCATTTACATCATTCTGTACAAATAACATACTTTAACGAAGCTATTTTAGTTTATGTTTTACTACGTGTGTGTTACGTGTTTTACTACATATAATATTGTCGAGTTACCTTTACACATGTTTAAAGATAGAATAAAAAACCACCTTTCTAAAAAAGGGTACTACACTATTGACGAATATTTATGTGATAAAAATCCTTGGTCTTAAATTGCTCAGCTATTTCAGTGTTTATGATATATTGTTACATTAAGTAATTGTTTTTAAAAAAAGGCTACACTGTTGAGTTTTCTTGGGTGCTTCTTTCTCAACAGGCCAATCCACTGAAGCGCTTTTTTTTCAAAGCATCAAAATTCATATTTTTAGTTTAGTATTTTTAATTGTTTTTTTGACGTTCATAAGTGCTTTTTGTAAGCCTATTTGAATAAAGAATTTTGAATTTGAATTTGAATTACGGTAGAATATCTATAAGGCGGGTAATACCGCGGGGAACAGCTAGTTTCAAATAAGATAATGAAACAAAAAAAACTTTGGTTTAAGTTAAAAACTGCCAAACAATGCTCATTAATTTAAATTCCTACGCATCGTTGACTTGAACGAGATTGAATTTTTTACTCGTGGGTACTTCAAATATTTCATCGGTTTTTGCTAAGAACGCAAGTAGTATTTGCGAGTAACCCTCGCTTATGAAGCCTTTTAACTTTGGCCGAAGACACCGAATGCTTTTAAAACATGTTTTCCCCAAGCTTCAGAGCTGTCATTAAGCAATCGGATTAGAAATGAATTTAAAAAGTCTTGCTTGTAAGGTTTCCTTTCATTTATTTTACACATATATTTTGGGATTAAATTGAGAAGATAAATAGATAGATGATACTCTTTATTGCTCACAATGAATTAAATACAAACACAAAAACATAAAAACCAATATAGTGGGCAAAGGCGGCCTTATCGCTACAAGCGATCTCTACCAGGCAACCTTAGGATAAAGAAGACGAAAATTAAGGTTGAAGATTAAATATTCTCAATATCATCTTTGGAGTTTTGCCATATTTTAGCTAGAAAAGTACTGTATTATTTTATTTATTTTATTTTATAAGGTAGAACAACAGAATATAAACTAAATTATCTGTAATACAGCACAAGACATAACATTTTAAATTTATATCCCAATTACAGATTGTACACAGCATTTTTAACAAATAATAGCAAACATGCAAAGATGAACGGAACAGCGAAAAATGATTGACATGAATTCCACTTACACAATAGATTTTTTAAATGAACATAATGAACAGTTAAAGATGTCAGTGTGAGAGCAATGATTATTATAGAATCGCATTATCCTTAATAAAGGGGAATTTTTGGCCACATTGTTGTTGGTTCCTGGCACACTAAATAATTGAGATGCGTACTGAGCGAATAGGTACCTTGATGTCTATTTGTTTTACAAGTTTTTCGCAAAAGTGTCCGTGAACGACTTTATACAAAATTGTTAAATCGGTATTTTGTCTTCTTTTCTGGAGACTCATCAGTGAGAATTTCTTCAGGCTGATTCAGGCAATTTTCGCCTTAAGCCTTTTCGCATTATTCTGCATGCTATGCCTTCTTGACAAAACATGAATATTCTGATCTAACTATTGTTAATAACTTTTACACCATGATTTATGCCAACAAATATTATGATTATGTACGGACTACATATTCTTTTTATAGATCTTAAATTTCTTCCTCCCAAATCTTAGTCTGATGTCCCAGTTCTTCACTTTTTTCGCTCAGATTCTACCAGCAACCTTTAGCAAGTCGTCGGTCCATCGGGCCGGAGGGCGTCCTACGCTACGCTTGCCAAGAGCGGGATATAAAAACTTATTATTTCATCACCATCTCGATATCCCATCACGAATAGAAGTCAGTAAGTTGTTGACAGTCTAAGCGATACGATCTTGCGTTCTTAAAAAAGAGCGTTTTCCTATTTTATGGGACGATATAGCATATACTGGGTGTCACCATTCACACAGTATATGTCTGGTATTGCAAATGAACATAATAGATCTAATTAACCTTTGTTAAGCCGATTGTTCGTCAAAAATGACGTATTTTAGTATAAAGTAAAAAATGCATATTTGCTTTACCATAGTGTCGAGTATTAAAATATTCGAAAAAAATAACCTTTATAAACACTATACAAACGGTAAATTCAATCCAAATAAAGCATCCGACACAGCATCTCTAATATTTCCCATCGACGATCTGGCCATTAGCGAACCAATATAACCTATTACGTGAAAGTAGTTTCAATGAGCACTCGCGCGCCATATTGATTGTGATGACGTCACCGCACGCGGTTCTAATGCGTCCATTTAGCAGCACAAGTTATATATACACTATGCTGAGGCCACACTAACGGGAAATGCCAATAAATATCGCGACAATTAATTAATTACAATTAAAATAATTGCAAATATTATCGCGTTGATGGCCGTTAGACGTTAGCCGTTAGTGTGGCCCTAGCATTAAAGATTGATACAATTACTAGCGGAACGCGGCGTAACATGGGTACTTGGAAAATTTTAAGGATTTATAAGTGTCTCTGTTTGTCTGTGATACATAATTAGAATTCACCTTTTTAGATTATGAAACACAATAAAAACTTTGGAGTTAAGAGTTTAAAAACTGTCAAAAAAATGTTCATTAGTTTGAATTCCAACGTATCGTTAACTTGAACGACATTGAATACTGTTAGATTTATACAATAACAAGTGAAACGCCCCAGTTTTACACGGGTACTTGAATTATTTGTAGGTATCCTTAACTCTTTTTAAATATTCCATCCGGGGATAGTGGACATTAAGACGTTGGTCTTGGCCTATAATACACCTGAAATTTCATCACGAAAGGGGATCATACATAGTGCTGCTGCAAACTTGTGACGTTATAATGTAATGTCACAGTATTCAGTAATATAACCGTGTCTACTTACTTTACTAAAATACAAATAAACCTCGACCCCACGAGTATTATGGGTCTCATTTTAATGAGAAAATATATAATTTTCGAATGACGTGTATGTATGTAACTTTAACGGGTTTTGTCTATGGAATTTATTAGTTGGACCGATCAGAATATAATGAGAACTAATATAACGACCTTGAAAGTGCTGAAAGATGTTTTTATTAGTCATCGGTCATAACAATTAGGTTGTTTAGTACCAGTGGAACACATGTGTGTATTTTCAAATCCTTTTTTTCTGATAACAAGTTTTATTAAACGAATAGAAACCTAAACGGCGATGCAAGTAAACGCGTAGAACATTTGTTTATTTTACATTCAAAAGGTCTTTTTATAAATCTTCATATTTTGCACAGATTTTAAGTAGGGCAAAAAAAGTCGAAACCATAGTGTATTTTTCTTAGTTTTTTACATGTACCATAGACAAACGTCAGTACAAACCTTATTGTTAGCAAGATAATTGGCCACAATTGAGAGAACCGCTGTGCTGATTTAGCAGCATGGCGACTTCCCTCCAAATAACTGACGTTGTTTTAATATGTTCCACTTGATATTTGTTATTCAAGGGCGAACACATAACGCTGATTTAAGGTTCAATGTCAAGACATAAATGTAAAAAATGGCTACCACTAGTTTTTAATGCTATTGAAAAAAATTTAAATGATATATACTCGTAAATTAAGACGTAACCGAATACTAATACCTAATACTATTATTAGCACTACACAACTATGGAACTCAATGCCGGAGAGTCTGTTATTTCCAAAAAGTACAATCTGGTGATTTGCCAATATAGTAAAGGTTCTTTTACCATCTGTGTTTCGAGATGAGGACACCGTAGCTAGTGAAAGTATGTATAACAGAACTAACATCTGTCGTCTCGGTTGACGGGCGCAGTGCGCCGTAGAGCAGTATTATTAACTTCCATCAACACTGCATCTGCCACGATCAGGGGTATCTCTTACCACCATGTGAGCGCACTGACCGTCCCGTCCACTTATGACATAAAAATAATATTTCTCAGATAAATCCATTCTCTGCTAAATGTTTTGTCCTTCTTACGCAATGATATTCTTTATATATATAGGTAGATACGCCATCCGTGCTTCAAGAACGAACCGCCGATGAGAGTACAGTACTCTTTTGTTAAGGGAAATTTGTTCGAAATTCAAAATATGTGTATGTGTGCTGTCACTGCATTCGGAACACTTTTTTCGATTGTTTTGTGAGTACATCACGAATGTATACTTTTTTACATCATTGTTCTACGGCACCCGCGAGAAGAGTAGGGGTACTTAGTGACAATTATATTCGAATCTGACGTCACCACACGGCATATAAATAAAGATTAAGGCATCAGTTGCTTATATAACTGAAATAAGACTAGATTTGAAGATAATTCATTTAAAATACTGAAAACAGTAAATGTGAACCAGTCATTAAAGTCCCAATTTAGTACCGTAAATCGTTACAACACATTTAATAATTACTACTTTTGTTTTCAGACAAAACACAGAACAATTATGTAGAAGATATAGAAAACAACAGAAATTATACGTAATTTGAAATAACAATAATTATAACATTAGGCACGCTCTGAAAACCAGGTAAGTTGGTCGTTGTGCGCAGTGTGTATTAAACTTAAGGTCTCGAGTGCTGTCGGGAAACATAGTATTCATCATCATCATCAGCCTTCTCCTGTCCAATGCTGAATATAGGCCGCTCCAATAGCACACCACATAAAACTGGATCGCTCATTCGTTGGGATATGTCGACAACTTTGGTTCTTTGGCGGATAATTTCCATTCAATTCAACAAAGAATCAGAGTGTATCATAGCTCGCTGAGTGAGTAGATTGATAGACCAGCCGCACTGTCATTGTCCACGTCTCGGTTCGTCCATTTTTATTATTAGTATCCATACTAATATTATAAATGAGAAAGTTTATGTAACCGTCTGGTTATTTGTTTGTCCGTCTTTCAAGGCTAAACGGAGCGACGAATTGGCATAATTTTGTAAGTGGTGATAATTGAAGGATGGAGAGTGGACTTTCTTTGTCTAACATCCCTAAAGTGGGGGCGAAGTTACGCAATTTTGAATATGCCCCCAACCCTTTTAGGCGGGGATAAAAAAAAAATTTATAAGACTTTTCGCAGTTTTCTGAATAGGAAGCTAAAAACGTACTCTTGTTCTGTTACAATGAAAAATTCCTGCCTGCCTGTATTAACGAAACTTTTTTGTCACTTCATTTAACTATTTACAATCTACACAGGCTCAAGATAATTAAACATTCCGTTGCTTTGAATTGCTTAAAATAACCTTCTTAATAAACACCGTGTGCAAGGAACACATTTAACCTAAATATTCTCCTTTACTTGCCTAGGAGTACATTGTGAAATAAGTTTCAGAAACTACAGCCTCTTTTGTGTAATAAAAGTTATAAAAACCTCTTTTAATGTCGACGAAGCGGGACCCACCGAGTCGGTATTCGGTAAAAAGGAAAAAAGGTGCGCGATAACAGCGAATCTAAAGTATGCAAGGAATCCGTTATTGAGTCATTCCGTGAGATACGAGTTTTAAAATTTAAGTTTGTTTAAAGCGTGAAAAAAACTTTTTTGTGGCTAACGCTAGCTAAAAAGGATAAATATTCTAAATACAGGTTTGTATTTGGAATATTTCTCCTTTTAAGGGATAGTTTGTTTTTGATTCTAAATATATACTCACATTCACAACAACACAAATATATCTCCATGGTGGGTTACGGCCCAATCTCCACATGGGTGGGAAGGCTTGTTCTTTGCAGTTAGACGTTATTGACCGATGATTATTCACGCAACTATGGGTACTAAACATCAGATAAACATTCTTCTAAACTATTTTTCGAAAATACATACATTCCATGCATATCGATAAACTGAAAAGAACGACCAACGCAACCCATCCCTAATCAATTGAAGAGTGATGTCATGTCACTAATGTATCTCTCTGAACTTGACATTAGGATTGCGCGCGGGAAACACTAATATTGTAAAACTTAGATGTAATGTAATAATTTTCGTATTAAAAAAAAGTATTTTAATACTGAATTCGATGTAAGTATGTACTTAAAAAATTAAATGTTATTTCAGGTTTAAGATTCGTTTAATAAAATAACGCCATAACACGGACGTGATCAAGATATTATCGATCACCCATCCGATGATATGTTATTGATTGTTGCTTAACTAACATGATTGTCCCCCGAACCCGTCAGCCGTTACGCCATTTATTCTTCTAGCCGAGGTACTAAGCAGGCTACGTACTATCATAGCTAGTATTTAACATGTGTTTTATACAGTATCAGAGTAAATACTAGGGTTACCGTAACGTACCGTAAAACAATGCGTTTGTAAACGTCCCTGTGCCAGTTTGATAATTTGAACGGGATGTAACTGCAAATTGACTTTTACGACATTTAGTTTCATTTGTGTGCAATGTAATATGTGTATAATTTTACTATTATATACATGGTGGTTAATTAGGTTATCATCAGAATTTTCGAAACTAAGAGTTATATTATTACTAAATAGAGACTACGTCTTGGCATGCGTCCCGGCCCGATGGACCGACGACTTGCGAAAGGTCACTGGTGGAGGCTGGATGAGAAAAGCGGATGACCGGGTTATCTAGAATTGGGGAGACCTTTGTCCAGCAGAGGACTTAGATAGGTTTTGGAAAGGAAACAGAATCACTACATTGTGACCACTCAAGACATACGTGATGACACGCTATACATCTATTAAGACGGCTTTTGAAATACTAGTATTATTGTATATATATGAGTATTGTATTTGCTGCTGTAATTTACACTAGTTTAAAATTAAAAATAATTTGACGATTTATTGTTCCTCACAGAGGCTTGGTTTTGGCGCAGCAGTGGACACTTAATGGTCGGTTCGTTGACTAGACTTTAGAGTCTCTAAAGAAATCCGGTATTTGAAATTGATAGCTTGGTAATTGTCCGGTGATGGTGTGAAGGCCATAAGATCCTACAAAATGAACTCAATTTCATTTTATATGACATATTTAATCCATTTTCACCCTGATGCATAAACCAAAGACTTCTATATAAATAGGATTAATATCTTAACGGGACACCACTAAACATTCATATCAATTTCTTTATATACTTAAATATGGCGACGGAAACAACTTTTAATCTGCGCATTGCGTGGACATTCCACACGGCCTAGATTCCAGCCAGCTGCGGCTCAGATCGAGTGTTACCACACATCTCAATCAAACACATATATGCTGTATAAACTCGGATAAGTACTAAACTTTCACTGGCCACCGAAAATAACCGTTGTACCGTGGTGACGCTTGACTTGTCATGCATACCGATATGCTTGTCACTTTCTCGCATCCGTTGATTTGTTGGCGATAGAGCGAGACGGCTGTCCATTAATCTAGACTTGAATCCAGGGTGAAAGTACCAACTTGCATGTACTAGCTGTTGAAGTCAAGTTCCAATTCGAAGTAAAACTCTCGTTTTTTCAATGTGATGTTAAAATTTAATTACTAATAATTAAATTAATTATTTTTTTGAAATATAAAAGTTGACATATGTGGTGTTATGTTTGAGACGTCTTCTGATACCCGTACAGTACAATCATTTGTGTGCATGGACATGATATGTCAATACAACCATATATGGAAACCATTTTGTTCCCAGAAGTTGTTCTGGGTTCCCAGAAAATGTTTTCCATCAGCAGGTTTGTTTGTATGCAATTTTGCCAACATACTCTTATAAAGTTTGAGTAAATTGCATTTGCATTAAACGTGATACAATCATTAAATAACGTTTAAATACCTATACTTTTTAACACAAAAATCAATGCGTTTTTGTACAAAACTGTTTTGTTCAGCGAAGTAATTGGACTTATACAGTTCTTGGTTTTATTGCGAAAGTGCACCAATCACTGATACAATAGTTCCACACTCCACATGCTTTATTCACCGTATAAAAAGCAAATAGAACTCAAGGTTTGCTTATCTAACTTGCAGCTAGCGATGGAAACAAGCGTACCAAGTGTGATATTCAGATTACGAAATATATTATTAACGTGTGTGTGTATGTATTTTTTTTTTATTTACAAAAAATCGTTTATTTATTCCTAATTTAATAAAGATGAAAAACTTAATTAATAATACTTTTTTATTTCATTTCAAACAGATCATAGAGCACACAAAATTTCATGCGACCTCTGCATTAAACACTTGGTCAGAAACACGGTGACCAAAACAAATTACGTTTAACATTGGTTGTTTTTATTGAATAATCGTAAGCTTTAAAACTATTAGACCAATTAAAAAATTATTTCAGAGTTGTAAAGCTTCACTATGCCCGGGTATTAAAATACCAAATAACCGCGCGAAGTCGCACCATAGTATCTAAAATTTGATAAAATAGGTCTTGGAATGTAAAAAAAAATCTGAATAAACCTCGTAAATTACAGCTTTTTAAACGTTGTAACCAAAGGAATGTTTACGCTTTGATATAATTAGCAAGCTAATTATGAAGTAGAATGATGCCGTTGAGCTGCCATGTTTTATGGCTTCCTGTATTTTTCGAGATGCAAACACAGAGGTTAAATATATGTTTAGAAACTTTTTAATTTTGTTCAATACATAACCTGTTAGTAATCATAATCATGTCATAATCTAATAAAAAAATAATATGAACAGCTTTTTTCCAAGTTCAGTACTCATATTTTTTTCTTCACGCAAAAAGTATTACGTTACCACATATTCTTCAGGTCTATGAATCAGTAGGATCAAGGCTAGGAAAGAGGTTACCACCTGCAAAATTAATGTTACTACTTCAACGAAATATACATCACCCATACATAGTAAATTTAGGTTTGGCCAACGAATGTCGGCCGCAAAATGTACTTTATGCAACCGCAGTAAAGGTCGCAATTGTAATAACGAAAGGATTGTACCTCGTTTACGTGTTTTGGTCATATGAGAGTTCAACATTTTATGCCAAAAAGCACTTAGAAGTAACAAACTAGCAGTGATCTAAGCAAAGTAATATCCCTGAGAGATTAAAATACAAATTATCAGGTATATACTTGTAAATGTTAGGCGCCTAGGTATTTGGTTAGGTAATAATTTATAGAACGTTAAGTGTAACTATAAGTTTTTTCTTTCTTAAAAATCTTATATGGATCTTGTTACATTGACATGTATTAACAAATGAAAAAGTACAGTCCGTTCACAGTTATTTTACCCCTGACAGATGTCAGCGTACATTTTGTAAAAGTTGGTATTTTGTGTTCAGGTTGTCTTGTCAGATTTATCAATTTCTATAATGTTTCAGTAATAATTAAGACCTAAATCCTGTCAAAAATGATTTCAAGGCATGCTAGAATAATTATGCTAGGCGTGCAAAGTGTTTATGAAAAGGAAAAAGCGAGTAAAACTTCTAAAACGCTTTAAAAATGTATCGTGTACGGTTTGCCGCCATGACTGACGTGTGAACTAGTGTTGCCAACAATAAGTTTTTTGCCTGTTTCCATGGTGCAGTCTGTACTTTCATATTGTGAAAAATCTTTATACAAAATCAATGTTACCATTTTAATTTGATAATGAGTGTTTTAGTTATAATAAATTTTAAATATAGCTACGTTAAATAAAAAATTACTGATTGCAATAAATAATTTATATTAGGTATGTTATGTTATGAGTTATGAAATATAAAATGATCGAGTTCATAATATTTTTATATTTCAAGATTATCTGAAAATACTGTTAATAGCATCACAAACTAAGGTTGCAGCTTTTCTTAAAAGCAGAATAAAAGTAAATATATTTATAAACATATTTTGGTCTTTGTGCAATCAGAAACAATATCCATTTCCTAATAATATTAAATTCAAATTACGATTACCAATTATTGCTTCTTCACTTACAAATTAGGAATGTCCATTCCAAATGAATTAGATATATTTACTCGTAATATTACTAGTAACAATTATTACTGTAGGTGTATTTTCTTTTTGACTTAAATATTAAACAATTTATTAATTATATTTAGTACAAACAGTTTCTTCTTTATAAATAAGTATTTATTTCAATCGAAACATTTATTTCACAATAGTGGAAATAACAAATAATAAATCAAAGAAAGAAAGAAAGAAAAAGAAAGAAAAACATTTATTGACCGTACACAAGAATACGCACAAATACATAACATTAATTAATATTGCACGATAACACAAATGAATAAAAACAGTATATTAATAATATAACCAAAAAATAGTAATAGAAACATATACGGCCAAAAGGTCCTGCCTCAGTATTAGCTGCTGTGACGCTATACGCCGCAGCAGCACTGTTATTCTGGCAGAACCTCTTGAGTGGACGATTTTAAATTTTAAACAGCACCACAATTTGAAAAAATAAAAAAAAAACAATATAATTAGACTGAGTAAGACTAGAACACAACGATATACATAAATACGAAGTTATAAGAAATAAAAGAATACATAAATAAATATGAATACTTGAATGAAAAATATAAAAGATGACAAGAAATAGCAATACATAAATATTAGGTATCGAGGAAAGAAAAAATAAATAAAAATAAATACGGGTGAAACTGAACGCATCCTATATCTGTCAAATTGACGTTACTAATTGATTTGCTAAAAAAAATAAAAATTGTTGAAGATATTAAACAAAGTACAATACATAATATTAGTTTCCAAAATGCATTGGCACACAAAAGGTTCAGCTTGGGAGGCAGATCATTCCAGCAGCGGGAGGCAGCAAAACGAAAAGAGCCACGGAATGCTACGGTTCGGTGTTTCAATGTTACAAATGTATGGGAGCAAGCTCTCTTGGGATACCTAAAGTGATCCCGGGCCCACACAAGCTTTTCATAAAGATAGCGTGGGGTCTTTGTTTCTACAATGCTGAATAGAAGAGTTGCCAGATGAAGTTTTCTACGTGCATCCATTTTAATTAAGTTGGCTGTATTAAGGAACGGTGTAACATGTGCCTGAGGAGGTATATGGAAGCAAAAGCGAGCACATGCATTTTGGACTCGCTGCACCAACTTGGCTGTTTTTTAAGTAGGCATGGTCCATACACTACATCACAATAATTAAATTTAGACAAAATTAGTGACTCGCATAGAAGGATCCTTAAATTTTCACTTAGGTAAGGCCTAAGGGAAAAAGTAAGGACCAAATATGGCATCCCATACATCATTGTAGCCAACATTACGGCTAGAGGTAAAATAACTGTGAACGCACTATATTCGGAATTCAAATTGTCAAGTCATATCATATATAATAGATAATCCAAAACAAATTTCGCACCAACCTTTAGCATAGACAATTATTTTTTTATTTGTGTGGGCAGCAGAAATCTAAAGTGTTCTTAACTCAATGAAGGTAGGTACTGGTCATTTGCGTTCAATACCACTTGATCAGTTTCCAAATTCGTCGGATCACGTTTTATTGAGTCCGAGCCTCCGCGGGTGTCGTCACAGTTTTTATGCTCTTTTTTACTTGTTAATGTAAATGGCTAAGGAGTCTAGCACGTATGTATAACATTTACTTGTACATACATCGACAGTATAATTCTATTAAACGCGTTATATAGAATACTTTTATTTGATTTGTATTCGTATATTTATCATGTGTCGGGCGCAGGGCGGCATTAATGGAGAATAATAATTGTCGATCAGTTGTTGGTTTCGTTGGTATCCATCATTACCGCTGGCATGGTCAGGCGTATGACTGACCATCAGGTGAACAACCTGACCGTCCTGTACACTTTGTAAATAAATAAAAATCTGATCGAATGGTAGGCGGCAAAAATAGAAAGAAAGAAATAATTTATTTAGTACATTCTCAGACATTCTCTTACTGGGGAGATTTAAGTCCCGGCTAAAAATTCGGCTTTCTCAGATATTTTTTTACAATAATACTACAGTAGTACCTAATGCTATTCATTCCGTAGTTTTTATTTAAGGTCTTGTATTCAATAACACAAAACTATAGATGTTCGCTTTAATATAAACTAGCTGACTCGGCGAACTTCGTACAGCCTAACAGTCAATTAATATCGTGTTACCTTTAGCTGAACTAATTTTTAAAACATTTAATTTATGAACGCACGCGTAAACGTTAATCATTTGTCATTATTTCTGAACGCATGTCAACTATTACGTATGACAGGATGGACAATAAATGTTTGACAGGTACGAAACAAAGGTAACATTTAGGAAAAATGCTTTATACTTGACGAAAAACATAATTATATTATCTTTTATAATTATGTTTTCGTCAAGTTTTCATTATTTTTAAGATGTATTCTGCTATTCGGGGCGGGTACAAATTCAACGAACCAAAAACCATGAAAATTGGTCTAACCGATCTCGAGTTATAAGTGTTGTAACAAACCCGACTTTGTTTTATATACATATATAATATCGATAACTATCAGTTTAAAATCCTAAATCCTCTTTTTCATTCGCCATTATATAAGCGGAGACCGACACTCATATATTTTAAACATCCGACACGACTCCATCCAGTCAGTAACATTGAAATATACATAATAATATACTGTTTAAATACATCATGCACATAATGCATGCTGTTCAAACAAACGTATTCATCCACAGTAAACCTCACAGCGAATTATTGTTATATTCCAAGATAGTGCACGTACTCGTATGTTGTATAACTTCAAATTCCAATACGAATGAAGCTCAAAGATTATAACCAGGCAGTAGAATAGAATTCATTTATTTGCTCGAATGTAAGTATTATACATATTTTTTACAATCTCTGGTGTCCTTTACATTCTACCAGTAAAATGGCGTGCAAATATTAATTACTTATAGCTAAAATAATAAGAAACAAATTATCACCATTAAATGTCAAAGTATACAATATAGAAATTTTACAAACATATTTTATTATTGAGTCAGTGCAAATACTTAATTGTAATAACATCCTCTTTGTTGTGCACTTTTGTTTTTTTTTTAAATAAGGTTAATGCAATTGTGAACTGTACATAAATAGGTACATTTCTGTTATATTTGTCGGGACAGCCACTTTGCTTACTTGAAGTTAAGTGATACGCTTGCGACAGATGCAATTAGATTGGGCTCAGAGCTGTCAGCACTCGCCACTTGCCCCACGAAGCTGTGAGGGCCATCCGAAACCAAGAGCGAACAATGAATCCAAAAAAAGCATTGAACATATTTTTAAGGGAGAAGTAACTACGATTCAGTTGCTTACGCAGACTACCATAATCAAAAAATCAAAAATGTCTAAAGTACAATTCGTGGTCAACTATAAACAGTACATAAAACTAAATGTCGAAATAGTCAAATAAAATAAATATCTTTAAACTAACTAATTTAAGATGTAAATTTACTAGTTATTTAATTTTGAATAAAGATTTTATTACCAGCGAAAGAAACTTGACCGATATATCACATAGTTAACATAATATGTACCAACACTATGGTTAAATAAAGATGGTGCACGTATGTTGTATAAATCTACGGAATCCAATACAATTGGACGTCGATGATTGTAATCCGGAAACGCGGGCAAAGTTTGTACGCTACACGTGCTCAATAGGACTCAATCCTCTTATCGAACGGTGTACAATAGGGCTGCAAATAAACCGAGTTTCAAACCGGTTATTGATTACCGGAATTGTCCAGTTTGATCCGGATATCAGTTAGTATTTTAGAAAAATCATAATAATGGACGATATGAGAGTGCTGCCAGGTCGGTTTTAACTGGTTAAGAGGAATTAACCATTTTGTTCCGGAATTCAGTAAAATCAACTGTGAAGATATATTAGCGACAATTTTGATAGACACTTTTAGACGATGTCTTATAATAGAGGGTAAACATTTCTATTATTAACACTTTGAAGACCAGGAATCCAGACACAATAGAAACTATTGTTTCTTAAGCGCGTCACTGGCGTTCAAAGGGTAAAAAAATCATGTAGATAATGTTAAATATTACTTTCGTAGCCTTAAGGAAGTATTTGTTTTAAAAAATCATAAGAAGACAAAGTCAAAAAATGATACTTATATATTGCGATTAAATTTCCTTGTATGCGAAACCATCTGAGGAAACCATAGACACAAACAAACATTTAGAACTTTTTTTCTAAATGCGTATAAATTGTTTGAAAAGACAATTTTTACTTTTCCTCATGACATCTTTTTTTATTAATTACAACTTTATTTAATAAGTAAAAATATTATTACAAAAGAAATTAATAATTTCCTGTTAACATTATCGCTTTACCTTCACTAATGTTGAGCCTATGTGTCAACCATACGTGAGGTATACGATGTAAACAAAGAGCGCAATGTAGAACAAAAGGAGAATCGATTAATCGAATCCTTTATTCTGTATTCATACTGTCTACTTGTGGACATAGTGATTTTTGCAGAACCGGGTTATGAAAATTTCATTTATAGGCATAACCTATCTTCGGCCGCATCAACTAAGTGTAGTTGATTACAAAACAACAAATGTAGTATTTTATTGATGTAATTTATCTAGTTACAGAAATTTTATATGACCATTCTGTTACCTGCTAACCTACTGAACATGCCAGTATATAACTGATGAATTGGAATCACTGATATTCTTTATGTCACTGTAGTGACTTACCAAATAGATTGGCGTCTTCATCAAATAAGTCAACTAAGGCTACCTATAGTTATATCCATAAACTGTCGCTGTGGTTTGTATCCCATTATATTCGATCATATCTGATGTTGGCACACAGTCGTCACGCCACTCACTTTTACCCTCGACTTTGAAATCGCTATTATGTTTACTGGCTGCATTCTCGTTTTGTCCTTCAAAGTTATCGCTTTTATCACGAAATAGTTGAATATAAGATCTTTTAAGGACATTATTTTTTACACATTAATCACGTAAAATTATAAAAAAGTGAAGCCGTTATTTTACATTTTCCTAAAAAAAAGCATAGACATTTATTTTTCATCAAAACACATTTGCAAACGGGTTATATGGTTATGACAATACTAACATCCATCCAACGGGTGCACAATCACTATTAAATGCGAGGTCGTCGCCTCTCTCGTGAGCACAACATAAACAATTCGGATCGCCGCACTGGCGACGGCGCACGCGCGAGCGCTGCCATTTTCACGGCGCCACTGTTCGTTTCGCGCGGCCGACGCCGATTGGCCGTCATGGGCCAACGTCAAAGTGACAGCGCGGGAGAACAATGAACCGAGGAACTTGACGAAAATCACATAAATGCTCGATAGTTTTGAGGAAAATAGGGACTTTGACTGCTAGACAAGAAAGTTCCTTTTCCCAATCTGTCAAAACGACTAATTTCCATATATTTTCTATGGCATGACAACACTATGACGTCACTGTGTTAGATTATTAAATGACGCTATTTAAATACCTTTTATAATTGGGTATTTGACACCACTAATCGTTGACGCACTTTTTATGAACTGTCAAAAAGGAACGTTTCCATATATTTTGTATGAGATTATTGAAACGTGACGTCATTGCTCACTAACATCAATTGACCTAATATTTATTGGTTTCAGTGTATTTAAAAATACAATATTGCAAATAAACAAGTGATCAATGAAATGACATGTAAAATAAAGTGCACTTTTATGAAAATAAGGTTTGGTATTTTATTGCGAATGGTGGAGAATACCGAATTTAATCATTTACAATTATGAACAATTATTTTAAAAGAACTGAATAAACCAGATTCTAAAGAGAATCTATTGTCAAACGACTTTAGGAGATCCCGTTACATACAGGAGTATGGTTCTGATGAAGACCTGATTCAGCTGTTGATGCAAACAATACCCATAACATTTGGAAAACTCGGTGTTTTACTAATATGTGACGTGAACATTACAGTACGTACTAGAAATATTATATTGGCGTAGTCACAAAGCGTGGCAGATTTGCATGTTATGTTCAAACAACCAATTTGAAAAAATCACTCAATGTCTAACAAAAAGCTTCAATGTCGGCCACTGATCTTGACTGGCAAGTAATTACAGCCATACATTTCACTGTACTCCGAAGGAAACACGAGTGCGTTGCCAACTTCAAAAAAGGTAAAGCATATATGAGGAAGGGAATGGAAAACTTACTAACTCGAAGAAAACCTGAGCACTAAACTTTCTCAACGGGCCAAACCCTTGAAGCGCTATTTTTCGAGGATCAAAATTCATACTTTTAGTTTAGTATTTTAAATGTTTATTATTTTGTATTTTCGTATACTAGTTTGAGGTTCATAAGTGCTTTTTGTAAGCCTTATTTGAATAAATGAATTTTGACTTTTTTTACTGTTTTTTTCGTAGGTTTTCTGTGAGGTCGTGGAATCACTCGGTTCGAGCCGGCTCATTGGTTGGCTCTCAAACATTTTTTAATCATGTCTTACAGCGAAAAAGCTCTGGTCTGGCAATTTACGGTCTACTAGTGGAAGTTGCTTTAAACAAATCATTTCCAAAAATGTAGATGCATCCTTTTTTTTGCGCTTCAATTGAGTATATTTTTTAATAAACCGTGCTTGATAATGATAACAAATCTTTATTTTGTGTGGCATGACATAATTTATAGAGTATTACACAATAATTGAAGCAAAAAGCATACTTCGCAACGGCCAGTGCTCTTGCTCAACCAGCGAAATAGCTTTGACACTCGTCGTACAATGACCGTAAGATGAAACTATAACATTTTGTGATCACGTAAATACCAAAAACAATGGAGCTTGCCAAAAGAAAATAATTACAGAATACCGTTCAATCAACTTTGTTTATGGTCTACGCAATTTGACGTATAAACTGGCGCCTTTTTTTCTAAACATGATCGTAGAATTACGATGGTTATTTCACTAATTATGTATCGAAAATTCAGGTTGTATTACATTCCTATGTACCGTTCCCATGCATACTTGTTTACTTAAAATTTGGTTATTGAACCAGGTATTTAGGGAATTATCTTAAATAAATAAATGAAAAGTCTTTTGGCGGGCTTAATAAAAAATATGGAAAGTATTACGTCAAAGGGTAAGCATATTTTGATTCTTTATTGCATTACAAATAAATTACTTGCTGCCGCCTAAAAATATACCTATTTAAAACTTTCCGAGACTGTCTGTCTAAATCAAATCAAATATCAAACCCATTTATTTCAAATTAGGCTTACAAAAAGCACTTATGAACGTCAAAAAATATACAAAAATATAATAAAAAACAATTAAAATACTAAACTAAAAATATGAATTTTGATGCTTGTAAAAAAGCGCTTCAGTGGTTTGGCCTTTTGAGAAAGAAGCACCCAAGAAAACTCAACAGTGTAGCCTTTTTTAAAAACAATTACTTAATGTAACAATATATCATAAACACTGAAACAGCTGAGCAGTTTAAGACCACGGATTTTTATCACATAAATAAAATGAATACATGTCAGGTCTAATATCAAAGAACTCTCGTCAAGAATAAACAATTAATACACCTAGGTGGTAGACTCGATACTGAGTCGTCTAGGTAGGTACCACCGCAGTGCCAAATGTCATCCCGTGAAACAGGAGTATTATGCACTTTTGAGTTTCGGGATGAGGGCGCTGTAGCTAGTGAAATTACCGGGTATACGAGAGAGGCATTGATGGAGAATAATAACTGTCTATCAGTTGTTGGTCTCCTTTAATGCCGCTGTGTCATGGTCTGGCGTATAACTTACCATAAGGTGAACGTCCAGACCGTCCTGTAGACTTATAACATAAAAAAAACTATTTTAAAATTTTAGATAATCATGTAATGAGTGGCCTATAGCAATAGGGAAATTCGATAGTGATCCAACCTCCAAAAGAGAAGTGAAGTGAAGGATTTTTCTTTAAAAAAAGAAACTTCAAGACGTAAAGCCACATATTCTTTGAATGACTTAAAACTACATATCTAAGTATAATGTTCACCTCATGTTTTAAAATTCAACGTATGTACATATAAATGATACAAGACGAACAGTTAATTTTACGGGCACAATTTGGCGCAGGCGTCGGATGACGTCACGGGAGCGCTGCCCGCGAGTTAGACATTAATAACTTGTCATGTACCTAAATTAAGATCTATTTACTTACAGTGGAGGATGAATTCCAATTGATTAAAAACGTTCAAACACTGATACCGATCTCTATTTAGATGTGGCCACATTTTAGAGAACAAATTCTGGCACAATTGTACAGTCTAAACTCAAAACGGTTTTTATTCTGCGCGCTTACTGCATCTTCTCAACGTGTGGGTAGTCAGATGATTGGTGACAATCAGACCATCCCTGATGTCTAAGTTTCTAAACCACCTTACAACCTCTGGCGCGATTTTGATTTAACGACTGCCAAACAAAAAATATTCTTAATTTCTCGGGATGATATCTAGCTCAAAAGTAGACTTAACTAGACGAATCAGTATATTATAACTATACTTTATATATATTTCAACATCAGAATTACAAAATCGGCCAGGGATGACAATAATTCACAGACGGTGTGCAACGTTAGGGCGGGAACAGTGATTGCGATGTAATTCATACCTGGCGAGGTCACTATTTGAACATTCGAGCTTTTATTAGGCAACTTTCAGCAATAGAATTTGACATATCTCCCAGCCAGTTGGTTGAATAATAGGCATGATGACTGGGTCCTGGAATCGTGAGAACTATTTCATATTTTAACAAATCTGGGTTAAAAATAACGATGTGCTAACCCTGAGCTCGAAAAAAATAAGTTTATAAATTTTATTAGTCTACATAGTTAGGTGGGCAAGACCATTTTTAAAATATTATATATTGTCATAAATTGAAAACTTTTTTTTTTTTGGAAAATTTGCCATTAAACCAATGTAATAAACGAACTATTTGATATGGTTGTAGTACAAAATTCATAAATTATGCATATTTAACTACTTAGGCGTGACGTCATAATTAGGTAGCCTATTGTATGAAGCGTTTTTGGGAAATTCCATTAATGTGGTTTTAGAATTAGGAAACCTCTGTGACTTTTAATGTTATCGGAGTCATTATTTTACCAATGTTTCTATTATTAAGCGGTCCATTGATACCAAAGCGGAAAAAAAGTCATCATCCCTATTCTGGAATAAATGTCTAAGGGAAGTTTGCTAACAGATTACTTTTTAAATTAATAACTGGATGGTTGGCGATTGTTTTCGTGTCGTATCGTCTCGTCGTACTAAGATATACGAAGACTTAACAATATTGGAAAGGTAGTTTCCACAGTAAACCAGAACTCATACGGATCATGTTTGTAAACAAATTATACCGGAACATATGCAACCCACTCATATGTAACATCTCATGGCGTCGTTTGCTAAACATTAGCTTACGTTTGCACGTTGCTAAGAACACAAAATTTAACTTCGGGAAGTATTTAAAAAAATCGATATTTTAACAGTAGCGTCTCAATACATTTACCATAATCTAGTTTATGTCCACATAAATCTTCATTTGTTTGAAAAAAATGGTGACGTACATAACTTTAATACTAGGAACAAAAACAAACTTGCTGTCCCAAATCTTAGACTAAGTAAAGTAGGAAAATAATTTGTTGGAAGAGGCATAACATTCTTTAATAAAATACCACAAAATCTTGCCGAATTGCCTTTTCACCACTTTAAATTAAAGATTAAAAAACCCTCATGAAAAAAGGTTACTGTACAATAGAAGAATATTTATCGGATAAAGATGTGTGGTCTTGCACTTAATGTTCCAGTTACAAAATCTTTGTAATAAATTATTGAAAGCTATTTGTAGGTAAATGACAAAACTGATATAAAAAGATTAAAAGAGTAACTCGAGTTTCTTGCCGGCTCTTCTCGAAGATCCTACTTATTCCGAACCGGTGGTAGAGTCACAAAAATATGATAATAATAACAATTGACGATTCAAAAGTGTTTGTAAAGATTTATTTGAATAAAGATTTTTTCTTTCTTGCTTTCAAATGGTTATCATTAAACAAACAACGTTCTTACTATTGCGCTGATTAAATCTCTAACACTTTACTTGTCGTGAAGCCAGACCATAATATTACTTCTATTTCACACTTCGAGGAAATATAAAGTATATTATATATTGACGACCCATTGGTGATAGTTGAGATGTCGGCTATACACCAAGGGTTCCAGGTTCGATCCCCGGTCAGTGCAAACATTTGTGTACATGAATATTGGTCTGGACCAATAGAAATAGACACGTTCATGCACATGTTTGCATGTTAAATATATATGTATTTACAAAAAAAAGGTATATACGTATGTTTATCGTTGTTTAGTATCCATATTACAGGCTAATGCTTAGTTTGGGCAAGATGGCGCGTGTGAATGTCAGTGGATATTTATTATTATATGCAAATTAAGCGTCATCATTATCATCGTACATCGACCCACTATTTATATTTTTTTCTCGTTTTATTTAATTAAATCTATTAAACCTCTATATGTATTGATTTCTCTGCATTCTACTAATGTGGAACCATCAGATGATAGGTTACAATTCAATCACAACCGTTGTAATTTCTATATGGAACGCGGCATTAAACTCTTACTCTAATTTCGTCGTCTCACAAAAACCGATTAACTCACAAACTCAACATTCCGATCAGGGTAAATGGAAACTA
>PQWD01000973.1:40159-68908 GCA_019425675.1 Leucinodes orbonalis
AAGTCACAATACATACATTTATTAACTTCGATCATAATAATATGTTCGATATTAGAAATAGGATATAAAGAAAACATATTTTTAACATTTTACTAAGAAGAAAGAGAAAAGAAATTACTACAGTTCACTTATACAAGCTTATGATTTCGTAAAAGATAACGAAACCGCTTCACATTTTCATGAAAGATGTCTATATGATTGTAATTGGCATTGAATGCATTACATGCTCTTATGACAAAGCTATTCATTCTATAGTTACATTTACAAATAGGTGTGATAAAAGTATTTTTGTGGCGCGCATTACGTCGGGAACATTTGAAAAGTATTTTACTTAAGAGGTAAGGAGAATAGACATGGTTATTGATGATTTTAAATAAAAGAACCTGATCTCTGTGATTTCTTCGAGCAACTAACGAATCAATTTTATCCATATCAAAATTATCAAAATTTAATCCATATCAAAGTTATCATTATTTCCATGATATTTTTGATAACATGCAAATTCACAGCGGGCAGAGCTAATTTATGAATAAATTTAAAACAATAAAATCCATGACCATTCATCATCATCATCAGCTCATTAAACGTCCCCACCGAGGGGCACGAGCCTGCCCGTATAGGGTTATTAGGCCTTGGTCGTCCACGCGGGCCCAGTGCGTATTGGACGACTTCACACACAACCTTTGAATCTCTTCGCAGGCGTGCATGAAGGTTTCCTCACGATGTTTTCCTTCACCGTACGAGCGTCGGATAACGTACATATATTTTTCGAAAATTCGAAAATACATTGGTACATGTCGGGATTTGAACCTCAGCCCTCCCGGTAGGAAGGCGACAGTCCACACCACTGAGCCACCGACGCTGTATGACTGCTGTATGCTGTATGACCATTCGCTAGGTTGGTATCTCAATAATCCTAAGAATAGGGATAAGATAAGAATAATACTAGTAGTAATTTGTACACAACTAACACTTTGAACGAAAAACCAAATACTTGTAGCTAATATTCTACTAGAATCATCGGTCTTCGCAGCTAACGAGCCGTGAAAAGCCATCATTTGTATATTACCACGAAAAATCTCCAGCATAGTGGGACAGATACGGAAAACAAAACGCCAATCTGAATATGGAAATGGACGCCAGTTTCGCAATGCGGGCAGATAAGGTTTTTATTGCAACAACCTACTGTAAGGGAACGCCAAACAGCGAGCATATGTAGTATGGAGTCGATAAGCGAACAATATACAAGTACTGCGTTGCCAGCCCATCTGACGAAGATACTTATCACGATTGTATTGGGTGCAAGTGTTTTAATAAAGTTAACTCTCGGGAATGTTGGCTTTTAAACCAATGATTTTATGTATATATACAGGTAGATACGCCACCCGTGCCTCAAAAACGAACCGCCAAAGAGAATACAGTTGTAGGTAAATGTACGCTCATTCGAAATATGTGTATGTGTGCTGTCGCTGCATTCGGAACACTTTTTTCGGTTGATTTGTAAGCATATCACGAATCTATACTTTTTACATCATTGTTTGAAACGCTAATACAAGCCTAAACTAATCCCAGAATAAATTAATTTCATTTTATTTATTTATTAAAGGTTATAGTATTACAAATTTAAAATTAAAAAGGAATAAGTAACTTTTGACCGCTTGGCCTATCTGGAGAGTTCATTGTTTTGTCTACTTATGCTTTTTAGACGACAACGATTTTTGCCTTAAGTTATTAAGGATACACCTCAGTTTGCTACGACTTAGTACTTAAGTTATTAAGTATACACCTCAGTAGCAACCTTAAGAAAAAAAAGGAATTGCTTGAAATAAATAACCTTAACTAATATTTTTAATAATATGTTATTAGCTAACTATTGTGGTGCAGTGAGGCAAAACCAATAAACATATCAAATGGCTTTTAAAATACCCTAAAAGCGGATTCCAAAAACCTCTATTTCAACTGAAATTTTGTTTTTTTTTTCTTCGTCGCAAGCCAATAAGGCTAGCAAGTGGCAGCTAAAGCCGGGAGTTAACATCCCACTATCGTAAACAACAAAATGTCTATACTCTAAGACTTTTTAACATACGATTCGTAATCAGCCGGTGACGTCGGGCCAGCTACTGTTACGAATAAATAATTTATTTGAGGATAAATTATTCATTTATGGAAATCCGTGATTTGCCGACATGATACGAATTTGGGACTTTCTGCTTTTGCGAAAAGATTTGTTGGTGACCAATGATGTAAAAAAGTATGGATTCGTGATATGCTCACAAAACAATCGATAAAATTTCCGAATGCAGTGACAGCACACATACACATATTTCGAATGAGCGTACATTTACCTAAACAAAAGAGTACAAACTGCACTCTCTTCGGCGGTTCGTTTTTGAGGCACGGGTGGCGTATCTACCTTTATATATACAGAATATCATTGTTGGTGGCATATAATGTGCTTGAAATGTAACTAATCGAACGATATGCAACATCAGTAGTACAAACGGACTGAGACATATTATTGGCTAAATAAACATTTTCAGTTCTGCAATCCGTAAGACAGGTTTCTACCTAGTACAGATGCCAGTCTCCACTTTATAGCTGATTTATATTATTGTCATTGCAAATATTGTTAAACATAGAATGTAAGCTGTTTGTGAAAGAAAATAAATNAACATGCCTGCGATGATGTGGCGATGTTGTTATAAGCTGGTCTGATGCGATCTATTTAATAACTTTAGAGCAAAGTTTGAGAAACAGCGGTAACACTAAGAGTGCAACTATTCGTAGAGTCGATTTTGTGTTTACGTAGACTTTGCTCAAATTTGTGAAGGTTTACAATTATGTTCACGGTATTCCCGGGTTTAGAAATAAATACTAAGATAACTCATTTACTTTATTTTTTAGTTATATGATATGAATAACTGGTAATAACATTTGGGCTTACTTAAGCCTAAGTGAGCTGTTTAAAGGATAACAAACAATTGGAATGAAATTGACGAAATTATTACGTGGCAGGAAATACATAGTAGCAGTAAGAATAAAGTTGGTCAGGATTTTTGAGGACTACAGTCTTCAAAAAAACCTGGGCTCTATTAAAGTATCTACGATTAAAGGAAAAAATCTTGATTCTTATTCTTTGTTTGTCACACATCAAAAGAAAAATCTAGTTAGATTGGTAAGCCTATAAAATATATATGGATAAACAGCCAAGTTATATATGGAAAACGTTTACACACTAATTGCAATCAAGATACTCGCTAGAGTTTCACAACAATTATAATTGAAGCCAAAGGACCGCATGCCGAGTAAACGCAACACAAACAACGATAATCCCATTCGAGCGTGGGCCACGTATTCAATTAACAGAATAGGGCCCGAATTGCCGTTCATAATGCTCGCAAAGTTAATTAAAATATCCCTAATTGCGCAACGACAAACGCGGCGTACAAACTCTGCCCCACGTTGGGCGCCAGCCCGCAATGTTTGCCATTTATTAGAACAACTTTCACGCCTACTTTGCTTACAAGTTGGGCGCCAGTTTTCGTATTTCCATCTGTTGCAGTTGCAAAGCAATATTAGTTCTTTTATTTTCTTTTTACTGAATAAAACCTAGTTGTCGCGCAGAAATCTATCCACTGTTAAGGCACCTGAAAGGTTGGGATGAATAAAAACTTTCATGTATTCGAAATAAGAACTACAGACAATAGAACTTTTAACCCTTCAGGAAATGCACTGAAGGCATCATAAATTGCCATAAAAAAGAATATCTTTTTAGAGTATTTTTGTATATCTGTATGCACAGTCAGTCCTTGAAATTTGTACAATGCACAGCTTTTAGCCTGTATTGTCGTTGTTTCAGAAAGGCTATTTTACCAAATTTTGGAAAGTTGCTTAATGTAATCCTTATGTCTAAATTACCATAAAACGGAAAGAATAATCAAACTAAATAAACACCCTTTTTAACACGCACTCACGTACAAACACCACACATACACACACCACGCACACACATACATACACAAAAACACACACACTAATACCCCACTCAAACACATACACTTTTTTATTGCATGCACTCATCACATACACTCTCATTACACATCAAAATATGCATACGCCTCTAATATGCGGTAACTGGTGCAACTTATGTCAGCCAGCACCTATCACTTGTACCATACGCCAATACACACTGTGTAGAAATATTTATTTGCACCCAGATGCTAACACAATCTTTATGTACCAAAATTTAATGCACTACCGGTTATTTTTATATAAGCTTAATACAATATTTTTGTGTTTCTGTAGAATACATATTGTTGTAACTATAAGTAACTATTGTTTACGGGGTGGAGGTTGACTACCTGAGATACAGGAACCTAGTTCAGGTGTCAGCCCGCCATATTCTCCTATGATTAATATTAATTGTATGTTTTTTTTTTCTTGAATGGTGAGAAATAAAGAAATTTATATTATTATTATTATTATAAATAAACAACTTTGCTGTGAAATACATTTAAATTTAACATTTTTAAATGTCGCGCCATTTCCATTCATTTAAGCACGACTCCATGTTGATGACGTCACTTCGATAGTTCGTAGACAATGAAGAGAATCTCTATACATTTTGTCTTTCATTGTTATTTATTTTGATGTCAAACCGTCTTGTCTTGTCGAAATATGGTCGAACTTAAGACGAGAGTCACACGTACTATTCTATTATTATTACTATTGTAAAAATGAGTAATTATTATTGGTGCGCTGTACCTACATCAATAAAAAAAAATAATAAAATGACACCGGAAAAGTTATGAATTCAAGTGCCGATTGACATTAATATGAGAAGTACTTGGTTGAAACTAGCGAGACTACTTTTGTGAAGATCACTTTGACGTGTTACATTAAAAATTTAGTAATATGTTGGATATTATGGTTTATACTAGTTTAAGAAATGTATGGAGAAAATCGGTAAACGAAATTTGATGTTTATATCCGAGTGGTCACAACATGGCGGTCGAAGTTTTGCGCTTAAAATGCAGATTAAAAAATTGTAAATCTTTGGTGTTGGATTTAAAAATTATTTTTATAATTTTTGAACTAAATCAAACATTTTCTGATTGCTTATACGTAAGCTAACTAAATATACGTAGTACATTATATGATTTTTTCCTGAATGGAGTAAATATACGTAGTACATTATATGATTTTTTCCTGAATGGAGTAATATACGTAGACATTATATGTTTTTTCCTGAATGGAGTAAATATACGTAGTACATTATATGATTTTTTTCCTGAATGGAGTAAATATACGTTAGTACATTATATGATTTTTCCTGAATGGAGTAAATATACGTAGTACATTATATGATTTTTTCCTGAATGGAGTATAATACCCTATTATGTTTGCCATATATATCATCTGTTGATGTATCTTCATGCGACTTCTAATAATACATTATTATTTCAATTAGCCTCAGTTAAGCAAATTTGGTATTGCGGTTGAGAGGTCGGCTGCAACACCAAGGGTTCCGGGTTCAATCCCCGGGCAGTACAAACATTTGTGTGCATGAACATGTCTGTTTGTAATGGTCTGGGTGTTTTCTATGTATGATATGTATGTATTTACAAAAAAAAATGTATTTAAGTATATTTATCCGTTGTTTAGTACCCATAATACAGGCTTCACGCTTAACTTGGGGCTAGATGGCGCTGTGTGAATGTCAATGGATATTTATTTATTTATTAATTTATTTATAATGCCAATGCAGAATGAAATAAAAGGCCAGGGAAAATCGAATTTTTAACCCTTTTATCGCCGCTGACGGATATATATTGTGTCCCTACTGTCAGTGAAGTAAGTTAAAATATCCCTAATTGTGCATCAACAAACTCGACCCCACGTTGGGCGCCAGCCCACAATGTTTGTGCTTTATTAGAACAAGTTCGCGGCTGTTTGCATACAAGTTTGGCCGATCCCGTTTTATTTACCCGTGCCAACTTGTGCGGACGCACCCGCCGTATGCCGATGTAGTGTTTGCGAGTTTGCGACACGCCGTTTTGCAAACAAATGAACAGATATGAATTTATGGACAACAATTGATGTTTTATTATGTTATATAATAATATAGTATTAGACAAACGATAAACTAATTAGATGCACAATCAAGATGGAACGTAAACCAAGAAATGACCGAGCCGCACTACACAATTACACTTACGTGAAAGTATATATTATTTATTACATAAAATTATGTATTTAAATTTTGACCTTAACGCGTTACTGAAAGGGTACAAAATCAATAATTATGACATTTGAATTTAGAATGAAAATTCTGCCTTACCGACGCATTGAGCAGAAGCTTACTGCGAACAATTTGAGATAAAGCATCGAGTAGTTTATTTTTATCTTAGTATCTATTATAGTAATTGGCTCAGTGATCTAGTTGTCTGAAAGCAGTGTTTGGATTGCTTCGTAATCTTCAGGTTGTGGGGCAGAATTCCACAGGGCGAACGCACATTGCGCTAGTATGAATCTACAGGTGTAATTTTCTTAGAATATTGAATCACCGTATTTGTTTGAAAACACCAATTATCTTTGTACGATAATCATTAACACTCTTTACCGGGGTCACCCCAGAAAATATTTTTTGGTCACCCATCGAATGAACGACCACAGTGATAGTTGCCTAACTTGCAAGATCGTCAACCGAATGCGCAAGTCGCTCCGAATTCGATTTAACCCTTCAACCAACGCAGTTATATATTGAAGTTTCCATTCGTGTAAGCGAAAACCCTTATAAAGAAAATATTTTATACTGAAAATGTTTATTTAGCCAATAATATGTCTCAGTCCGTTTGTACTACTGATGTTGCATATCGTTCGATTAGTTACATTTCAAGCACATTATATGCCACCAACAATGATATTCTGTATATATAAAGGTAGATACGCCACCCGTGCCTCAAAAACGAACCGCCGAAGAGAGTGCAGTTTGTACTCTTTTGTTTAGGTAAATGTACGCTCATTCGAAATATGTGTATGTGTGCTGTCACTGCATTCGGAAATTTTATCGATTGTTTTGTGAGCATATCACGAATAGATACTTTTTTACATCATTGGTCACCAACAAATCTTTTCGCAAAAGCAGAAAGTCCCAAATTCGTATCATGTCGGCAAATCACGGATTTCCATAAATGAATAATTTATCCTCAAATAAATTATTTATTCGTAACAGTAGCTGGCCCGACGTCACCGGTTGATTACGAATCGTATGGTAAAAAGTCTTAGAGTATAGACATTTTGTTGTTTACGATAGTGGGATGTTAACTCTCGGCTTTAGCTGCTACATGCTAGCCTTATTGGCTTGCGACGAAAAAAAAAACAAAATTTCAGTTGAAATAGAGGTTTTTGGAATCCGCTTGATTAGGGTATTTTAAAAGCCATTTGATATGTTTATTGGTTTTGCCTCACTGCACCACAATAGTTAGCTAATAACATATTAATTAAAAATATTAGTTAAGGTTATTTATTTCAAGCAATTCCTTTTTTTTCTTAAGGTTGCTACTGAGGTGTATACTTAATAACTTAAGGACTAAGTCGTAGCAAACTGAGGTGTATCCTTAATAACTCAAGGAAAAAATCGTTGTCGTCTAAAAAGCATAAGTAGACAAAACAATGAACTCTCCAGATAGGCCAAGCGGTCAAAAGTTACTTATTCCTTTTTAATTTTAAATTTGGAATACTATCACCTTTAATAAATAAATAAAATGAAATTAATTTATTCTGGGATTAGTTTAGGCTTGTATTAGCGTTTCAAACAATGATGTAAAAAGTATAGATTCGTGATATGCTTACAAATCAACTGAAAAAAGTGTTCCGAATGCAGCGACAGCACACATACACATATTTCGAATGAGCGTACATTTACCTACAACTGTATTCTCTTTGGCGGTTCGTTTTTGAGGCACGGGTGGCGTATCTACCTGTATATATACATAAAATCATTGGTTTAAAAGCCAACATCCCCGAGAGTTAACTTTATTAAAACACTTGCACCCACAGACATCGGAATAACAATTAGACCGGACGAGTCGCTAAGTTTATAAGAAGACCCAATGTCGCAATTTCAACTTACACACACACATTAAAAATACTTACACTTAATAATATTACTCGTCATTGGTCAATGTTTACCCAATCACGGACACCTTGAACGCGGTGATCCATGCGGGGAAGCGTTATATCGATAGATATCGATACTTTTTCTATTACCTGCACGAAGATTAAAATAAAAATCCTACTGTTAATTTTGGGTTACGTGAAATAAATGTTAATTTTAAATGAAATATATTATTGGTGTATTAATAATGTGTGAGGAACTTTAATAATATTATTAAAACAATATTATTAAGCCGTGTAGCTTTATTATTTTATTAGAACTATAATTATCAATCGACGTATGTATATCATATCATCGCTAAAAATCAATACAGCGAAAGTAAATTTTAATTACATTTCAAGAATAATGTTTACAATGAAAACATATTTTTTTAAATACAACACCCAAGGCAGTACGAGTATGTACGAGTAGATATGGTAAAATTAACATAAATATTTGTCTTGTAAAGGGTTACTTATTCCATGTTATAATAACGTAAAACTTACAACTCTGATCTTCTGGGAACCTTAAATATTAGATACTATTACTATAGAATAGCTTCAGAAAAGGGCAGACATAATATAATGATAAATGTTAAAAAGTTATAAAATAAATCACTATTGTTCATTATTTTATAAAATCCTTACAACCACATTCACAAATTAAAAATGGCCGTGGCGTGTTCACAGTCACCATTGATAAAAAGCCAATAGCCGTCGTATTCTTATCAACTTTGTTCGCTTATTATGTACTTATGTTTTTAACAAAACTTAAATATCGAATAAAAGATATAAAATAACTTTATATAAATAAAATAGCCTCAAAATATTTCTTAAATACTGTTAGTAGAATCGAGGATATAAAAAAATACAAACGTAAAATAATAAACAAAAACCTTCCGCTTCCATACAAGACTGCATACGAATATATCGATAGGTGGGTCGATAAAATGGTTCTCAGCGGTCAGGGGCCGTACTACCGAATAATGGTTCTAGTGGAACACGAGTAATGTTCGCTAACCATTGCGCGCATATTATGAATTGCGAACCGACGAACAGTTAGCACAGCCGCATTGTAATATAACTACCGAGATCGTTACAAAGAATTTACATTGATATGTTTTCATGAATAAAAAACGGACGATTCGTTTAAATATCCTTTTTTAATTATATAAATCAAAGTTTTCGGTTCTTACCTGTGAAAAGTTATTCCATTATTTGCTAAATTTACTAAATCACTGCGATGATGGCATGTTACTATTGCACAGGACGGCATTTTGGAAAATAAAATAAAATTTTCTTCTAAAATGCGTGCGTCTGGACGCGACTTACACAGAGCGTAAACTGGCAGCCAGTGTATGCTCGTTGAGCTTACATTTGTCGCACTTAAAAACGCGGCTTGCCCCATCTCCTGTATTGGGAAATCTGTGCTTGCACCCAATACAATCGTGATAAGTATCTTCGTCAGATGGGCTGGCAACGCAGTACTTGTATATTGTTCGCTTATCGCATATGCTCGCTGTTTGGCGTTACCTTACAGTAGGTTGTTGCAATAAAAACCTTATCTGCCCGCATTGCGAAACTGGCGTCCATTTCCATATTCAGATTGGCGTTTTGTTTTCCATATCTGTCCCACTATGCTGGAGATTTTTCGTGGTAATATACAAATGATGGCTTTTCACGGCTCGTTAGCTGCGAAGACCGATGATTCTAGTAGAATATTAGCTACAAGTATTTGGTTTTTCGTTCAAAGTGTTAGTTGTGTACAAATTACTACTAGTATTATTCTTATCTTACCCTATTCTTAGGATTATTGAGATACCAACCTAGCGAATGGTATACAGCAACAGCAGTCATACAGCGTCGGTGGCTCAGTGGTGTGGACTGTCGCCTTCCTACCGGGGGGCTGAGGTTCAAATCCCGACACTACCAATGTATTTTCGAATTTCGAAAAATATTTGTACGTTATCCGAGGCTCGTACGGTGAAGGAAAACATCGTGAGGAAACCTCATGCACGCCTGCGAAGAGATTCAAAGGTTGGTGTGAAGTCGTCCAATCCGCACTGGGCCCGCGTGGACGACTAAGGCCTAATCACCCTATACGGGCAGGCTCGTGCCCCTCGGTGGGGACGTTTAATGAGCTGATGATGATGATGAATGGTCATGGATTTTATTGTTTTAAATTTATTCATAAATTAGCTCTGCCCGCTGTGACTTTGCATGTTATCAAAAATATCATGGAAATCTAAATAATACTGCAAGTGCCAGCTGCAGCAGCAGCCAATGAGAGTCCCGTCAAAATAGCTTCAGCTGTTCCAGAGATTAAGCTCAACAGAGAGTAAAAAATAAGTTATTGTGTTATATGACCGTAATACATTTATATGCATGTAGTAGTTTGTGTGCTCCGTGTGTAAAATATATAGGTAAATAGATACAGACCAGTTTATTACTTACAAGTAATAAACTGGTAGTAACTTTCAACAAATAAAACACAATAGCTTGGACAAATGTATTATACTGTATAGCGATATTTTATAGACTTTTTTCATAGTTTTGTCTCTGCCAAAAGTATGAAGCTGGTAGTTTTCCTTCGAATGAACTTTTCACCGCACATTAACAACTTCGCCGGGCAAGTGGCGACTGCAAATGGCTCTCGAACAAATTAACGTTTTTGTGACAAGTTCTACTGCACTGTGCATTTGACGACCCATTTGGTGTAGAGGTTGAAACGTCGACTACCACACCAGGGGTTCCAGGTTCGATACCTGGGCAGTACAAACATTTGTGTGCATGAACATGTCTGTTTGTAACGGTTTGGGTGTTTTCTATGTATAATATGTATGTATTTACAAAAAAAAATATATAAGAATGTTTATCCGTTGTTTCGTACCCATAATACAGGCTTCACGCTTAACTTGGGGCTAGATGTCTTTATTTCTCCTAGAGAATAAAAAGACATGGGATTTAGTGCAAACTAGAGTACGAACGAAGATATCTTTATTCAATTATTTACTACTTACTTTTTATACTTATACTTTTGAATCGCCAATTTTTTTTAAAATTTAATAATATACATCCTAAACAAAAACTTTGATATATAAACAAAAAAATGTATATTATCTAATAATTACGATAAGAAATAATTACTAAGAAAGATATTGACAATAAATATAGGTACTTGTACTAAAATAATACGCGATACGCCAATATCATCAAACACGCTTGACGTCTGATGGAGTAAGCCAGCGTTCGTTAATTAATGTTGCTCACCAATTTCGCGCTTACGTCGGTTTTCATCTGGCGCCATATTAAATTCATAGTTCCATCGTCTCACGGTAGAATCTTTGAGCACGTGGTACAGGATGTAGGTAAATTAATCCATAACACGTCCTGTCACAAAAAGGTGGTTAACTCGGAAACATTTATTTATAGTTAATATTTATACTGATAAATATACAAGATCTACATAGATGAGCTTACAATGGTCGTAGGTAGGCGCTAGATACAGATACCAGTGTTGAGGGAGGCCTATGATGCGTTTAATACATATGATGCCAACATAAAAGCCTAGTTTGAATGAAATTCATTTTGCTTACTGTATGAGATAGCCTTTGGGAATTAGGGATAAAAGAAGCTACGCCACTAGGGAATAGAATAGCTTCATGTAAGTAAAAGATTTTAGGTAACAAATATTTCAGCAATACAAATACGTTTTGAGAAATAGTTATGCTATATTTGTAGTTTCCATTTACCCTGATCGGAATGTTGAGTTTGTGAGTTAATCGGTTTTTGTTAGACGACGAAATTAGAGTAAGAGTTTAATGCCGCGTTCCATATAGAAATTACAATGGTTTGTGATTGAATTGTAACCTATCATCTGATGGTTCCACATTAGTATGAATGCAGAGAAATCAATACATATAGAGGTTTAATAGATTTAATCAAATAAAACGAGAAAAAAATATAATAGTGGGTCGATGTACGATGATAATGATGACGCTTAATTTGCATATAATAATAAATATCCACTGACATTCACACGGCGCCATCTTGCCCCAAACTAAACATTAGCCTGTAATATGGATACTAAACAACGGATAAACATACGTATATACCTTTTTTTGTAAATACATATATATTATACATGCAAACATGTGCATGAACGTGTCTATTTCTATTGGTCCAGACCAATATTCATGTACACAAATGTTTGCACTGACCGGGATCGAACCTGGAACCCTTGGTGTAATAGCCGACATCTCAACTATTACACCACATGGGTCGTCAATATAATTATTACTTTATCATTTCCTCGAAGTGTGAAATAGAAGTAATATTGTGTCTGGCTTCACGAAAACTAAAGTGTTAAGAAGATTTTAATCTAGCACAATAGTAGAACGGGTATGTTTGTTTAATGATAACCATTTTGAAAGCAAGAAAGAAAAAAATCTTTATTCAAATAAATCTGTTACAGACACTTTTGAATCGTCAATTGTTATTATTATCATATTTTTTTGTGACTCTACCACCGGTTCGGAATAAGTAGGATCTTCGAGAAGAGCCGGCAAGAAACTCGAGTTACTCTTTTAATCTTTTTATATCAGTGGTGACAGTTTTGTCATTTACCTACAATAGCTTTACAAACTTAATTATAAAGATTTTGTAACTGGAACACTAAGTGCAAGCCCACACATCTTTATCCGATAAATATTCTTCTATTGTACAGTAACCTTTTTTCATGAGGGTTTTTTTAATCTTTAATTTAAAGTGGTGAAAAGGCAATTCGGCAAGATTTGTGGTATTTATTAAAGAATGTTATGCCTCTTCCAACAAATTATTTCCTACTTTACTTAGTCTAAGATTTGGGACAGCAAGTTTGTTTTGTTCCTAGTTAAAGTTATGTACGTCACAATTTTTTCAAACAAATGAAGATTTATGTGGACATAAACTAGATTATGGTAAATGTGTTGAGACGCTACTGTTAAAATATCGATTTTTTTAAATACTTCCCGAAGTGAAATTTTGTATTCTTAGCAACGTGCAAACGTAAGCTAATGTTTAGCAAACGACGCCATGAGATGTTACATATGAGTGGGTTGCATATGTCCGTATAATTGTTTACAAACATGATCCGTATGAGTTCTGGTTTACTGTGGAAACTACCTTTCCAATATTGTTAAGTCTTCGTATATCTTAGTACGACGAGACGATACGACACGAAAACAATCGCCAACCATCCAGTTATTAATTTAAAAAGTAATCTGTTAGCAAACTTCCCTTAGACATTTATTCCAGAATAGGGATGATAACTTTTTTCCGCTTTGGTATCAATGGACCGCTTAATAATAGAAACATTGGTAAAATAATGACTCCGATAACATTAAAAGTCACAGAGGTTTCCTAATTCTAAGACCACATTAATGGAATTTCCCAAAAACGCTTCATACAATAGGCTACTTAATTATGACGTCACTCCTAAGTAGTTAAATATGCATAATTTATGAATTTTGTACTACAACCATGTCAAATAGTTCGTTTATTAAATTGGTTTAATGGCAAAAGTTTTCAATTTTTGACAATATAATGTATTTTAAAAATGGTCTTGCCCACCTAACTTTGTAACTGGCTGGGAGATATGTCAAATTCTATTGCTGAAAGTTGCCTAATAAAAGCTCGAATGTTCAAATAGTGACCTCGCCAGGTATGAATTACATCGCAATCACTGTTCCCGCCCTAAAGTTGCACACCGTCTGTGAATTATTGTCATCCCTGGCCGATTTTGTAATTCTGATGTTAAAATATATATAAAGTACTAGCTTTTGCCCGCGGCTTCGCCCGCGTTAAATTCGGGATGACAGAATTATTCTTTTTTCGTTACCAGGAAAGTGGAGCCATCCACTTGGTAACGAAAACAGATTAATTTCAACACTGCAACACTGCTTCTTCTTTTTCTTATTTAAGGCTTTAAGGGCCGATTTGCAAAAACTTCAATATGCAAAATTTATTGGTAATGACAAATAGCCATCATACTTATTTTAGCTTCTACATGTAAACTGTTTTAAACTTATAAAGATAATTATGTATACATATATATCACTATACATAGGAATCCCCCGCCCAAGTTTAAAAGTTTTGGAGTCTATTTCCAAAAACGGATCCCCTCTCCCCCTCCCCCTCCCCCAATTTAAAGGTTTTGGGGTCAATTTTGTGGATATATATATAACTACACATAGGCTTCCCCCCACACCTTTAAAGGTTTTGGGGTCTATTCCCAAAAAACATATATATATATACATATATACATCACTAATTACATATATATTTATATATTATATCAGTATAAAGGTTTTTGGGTAAAATTCCTGAACAATATATTATATATATAATCCTAAGTAGGATTCCCCTTCCCCTAACTTTAAAGGTTTTGGTGTCCATTTCCGAAAAAAAAATACACACACATATGTACATAATATATATATATTCTAGGTTACCTTCTATCAACATACCAAGTTTCAATAAAATCGACCTTAAAAACTGCGGCAAATTGGATGTGATACTTCCTCCCCTATTTGAAGGGTTTTGGGCCAATTTGTCGTTTCAGACAAATAGTCCGCATACCAAATTTCAGCGTCGTACTACAAAAATTGCGGAATGTTCCATACAGACTTCCAACCCCCATTCGAGGGGAGTGGGGCGTGAAAACGGGAAAAAAAGTAGCCTAAAACCTATTGTACGTTACCTACTATCAACATACCAAGTTTCAATAAAATCTACCTTAAAACTGCGAAAAATCGGATATGATACTTCCTCCCCTATTTGAAGGGTTTGGGGGTGGATTTTTGAAAAAAATATGACATATTTTTTCGTTTTTGACAAACAGTCCGCATACCAAATTGGAGCGTCGTACTACAAAAATTGCGGAATGTTCCATACAAACTTCCAACCCCTATTTCAGGGGAGCGGGGCGTGAAAACGGAACAAAAAGTAGCCTAAAACCTATTCTAGCTTACCTACTATCAACATACAAAGTTTCAATAAAATCTACCTTAAAACTGCGAAAAGTTGGATATGATACTCATCCCCTAATTGAAGGGTAAGGGGGTGGATTTTTGAAAAAATATATATGCCATATTTTTTCGTATCTAACAAATAGTCCGCATACCAAATTTCAGCGTCGTACTTCATAATTTGCGGAATGTTCCATACAAACTTCCAACCCCCATTTTAAGGAGTGGGAGGTGAAAACGGGAATAAAAGTAGCCTAAAACCTATTCTAGGTTACCAACTATCAACATACCAAGTTTCAATAAAATCCGTTCAGCCGTTTAGGCGTGAAAGCGTAACAAACAGACAGACAGACAGACAGAGATACTTTCACATTTATAATATTAGTATGGATAGTTATAATATACTGATTCGTCTAGTTAAGTCTACTTTTGAGCTAGATATCATCCCGAGAAATTAAGAATATTTTTTGTTTGGCAGTCGTTAAATCAAAATCACGCCAGAGGCTGTAAGGTGGTTTAGAAACTTAGACATCAGGGATGGTCTGATTGTCACCAATCATCTGACTACCCATACGTTGAGAAGATGCAGTAAGCGCGCAGAATAAAAACCGTTTTGAGTTTAGACTGTACAATTGTGCCAGAATTTGTTCTATAAAATGTGGCCACATCTAAATAGAGATCGGTATCAGTGTTTGAACGTTTTTAATCAATTGGAATTCATCCTCCACTGTAAGTAAATAGATCTTAATTTAGGTACATGACAAGTTATTAATGTCTAACTCGCGGGCAGCGCTCCCGTGACGTCATCCGACGCCTGCGCCAAATTGTGGCCGTAAAATTAACTGTTCATCTTGTATCATTTATATGTACATACGTTGAATTTTAAAACATGAGGTGAACATTATACTTAGATATGTAGTTTTACGTCATTCAAAGAATCTGTGGCTTTACGTCTTGAAGTTTCTTTTTTTAAAGAAAATCCTTCACTTCACTTCTCTTTTGGAGGTTGGATCACTATCGAATTTCCCTATTGCTATAGGCCACTCATTACATGATTATCTAAAATTTTAAAATAGTTTTTTTTATGTTATAAGTCTACAGGACGGTCTGGACGTTCACCTTATGGTAAGTTATACGCCAGACCATGACACAGCGGCATTAAAGGAGACCAACAACTGATAGACAGTTATTATTCTCCATCAATGCCTCTCTCTTATACCCGGTAATTTCACTAGCTACAGCGCCCTCATCCCGAAACTCAAAAGTGCATAATACTCCTGTTTCACGGGATGACATTTGGCACTGCGGTGGTACCTACCTAGACGACTCAGTATCGAGTCTACCACCTAGGTGTATTAATTGTTTATTCTTGACGAGAGTTCTTTGATATTAGACCTGACATGTATTCATTTTATTTATGTGATAAAAATCCGTGGTCTTAAACTGCTCAGCTGTTTCAGTGTTTATGATATATTACATTAAGTAATTTTTTAAAAAAGGCTACACTGTTGAGTTTTCTTGGGTGCTTCTTTCTCAAAGGCCAAACCACTGAAGCGCTTTTTACAAGCATCAAAATTCATATTTTTAGTTTAGTATTTTAATTGTTTTTTATATTTTTGTATATTTTTGACGTTCATAAGTGCTTTTTGTAAGCCTAATTTGAAATAAATGGGTTTGATATTTGATTTGATTTAGACAGACAGTCTCGGAAAGTTTTAAATAGGTACATTTTTAGGCGGCAGCAAGTAATTTATTTGTAATGCAATAAAGAATCAAAATATGCTTACCCTTTGACGTAATACTTTCCATATTTTTTATTAAGCCCGCCAAAAGACTTTTCATTTATTTATTTAAGATAATTCCCTAAATACCTGGTTCAATAACCAAATTTTAAGTAAACAAGTATGCATGGGAACGGTACATAGGAATGTAATACAACCTGAATTTTCGATACATAATTAGTGAAATAACCATCGTAATTCTACGATCATGTTTAGAAAAAAAGGCGCCAGTTTATACGTCAAATTGCGTAGACCATAAACAAAGTTGATTGAACGGTATTCTGTAATTATTTTCTTTTGGCAAGCTCCATTGTCTTTTGTATTTACGTGATCACAAAATGTTATAGTTTCATCTTACGGTCATTGTACGACGAGTGTCAAAGCTATTTCGCTGGTTGAGCAAGAGCACTGGCCGTTGCGAAGTATGCTTTTTGCTTCAATTATTGTGTAATACTCTATAAATTATGTCATGCCACACAAAATAAAGTATTTGTTATCATTATCAAGCACGGTTTATTAAAAAATATACTCAATTGAAGCGCAAAAAAAAGGATGCATCTACATTTTTGGAAATGATTTGTTAAAGCAACTTCCACTAGTAGACCGTAAATTGCCAGACCAGATTTTCGCTGTAAGACATGATTAAAAATGTTTGAGAGCCAACCAATGAGCCGGCTCGAACCGAGTGATTCCACGACCTCACAGAAAACCTACGAAAAAAACAGTAAAAAAAGTCAAATTCATTTATTCAAATAAGGCTTACAAAAAGCACTTATGAACCTCAAACTAGTATACGAAAATACAAAATAATAAACATTTAAAATACTAAACTAAAAGTATGAATTTTGATCCTCGAAAAATAGCGCTTCAAGGGTTTGGCCCGTTGAGAAAGTTTAGTGCTCAGGTTTTCTTCGAGTTAGTAAGTTTTCCATTCCCTTCCTCATATATGCTTTACCTTTTTTGAAGTTGGCAACGCACTCGTGTTTCCTTCGGAGTACAGTGAAATGTATGGCTGTAATTACTTGCCAGTCAAGATCAGTGGCCGACATTGAAGCTTTTTGTTAGACATTGAGTGATTTTTTCAAATTGGTTGTTTGAACATAACATGCAAATCTGCCACGCTTTGTGACTACGCCAATATAATATTTCTAGTACGTACTGTAATGTTCACGTCACATATTAGTAAAACACCGAGTTTTCCAAATGTTATGGGTATTGTTTGCATCAACAGCTGAATCAGGTCTTCATCAGAACCATACTCCTGTATGTAACGGGATCTCCTAAAGTCGTTTGACAATAGATTCTCTTTAGAATCTGGTTTATTCAGTTCTTTTAAAATAATTGTTCATAATTGTAAATGATTAAATTCGGTATTCTCCACCATTCGCAATAAAATACCAAACCTTATTTTCATAAAAGTGCACTTTATTTTACATGTCATTTCATTGATCACTTGTTTATTTGCAATATTGTATTTTTAAATACACTGAAACCAATAAATATTAGGTCAATTGATGTTAGTGAGCAATGACGTCACGTTTCAATAATCTCATACAAAATATATGGAAACGTTCCTTTTTGACAGTTCATAAAAAGTGCGTCAACGATTAGTGGTGTCAAATACCCAATTATAAAAGGTATTTAAATAGCGTCATTTAATAATCTAACACAGTGACGTCATAGTGTTGTCATGCCATAGAAAATATATGGAAATTAGTCGTTTTGACAGATTGGGAAAAGGAACTTTCTTGTCTAGCAGTCAAAGTCCCTATTTTCCTCAAAACTATCGAGCATTTATGTGGATTTTCGTCAAGTTCCTCGGTTCATTGTTCTCCCGCGCTGTCACTTTGACGTTGGCCCATGACGGCCAATCGGCGTCGGCCGCGCGAAACGAACAGTGGCGCCGTGAAAATGGCAGCGCTCGCGCGTGCGCCGTCGCCAGTGCGGCGATCCGAATTGTTTATGTTGTGCTCACGAGAGAGGCGACGACCTCGCATTTAATAGTGATTGTGCACCCGTTGGATGGATGTTAGTATTGTCATAACCATATAACCCGTTTGCAAATGTGTTTTGATGAAAAATAAATGTCTATGCTTTTTTTTAGGAAAATGTAAAATAACGGCTACACTTTTTTATAATTTTACGTGATTAATGTGTAAAAAATAATGTCCTTAAAAGATCTTATATTCTACTATTTCGTGATAAAAGCGATAACTTTGAAGGACAAAACGAGAATGCAGCCAGTAAACATAATAGCGATTTCAAAGTCGAGGGTAAAAGTGAGTGGCGTGACGACGTGTGCCAACATCAGATATGATCGAATATAATGGGATACAAACCACAGCGACAGTTTATGGATAACTATAGGTAGCCTTAGTTGACTTATTTGATGAAGACGCCAATCTATTTGGTAAGTCACTACAGTGACATAAAGAATATCAGTGATTCCAATTCATCAGTTATATACTGGCATGTTCAGTAGGTTAGCAGGTAACAGAATGTCATATAAAATTTCTGTAACTACATAAATTACATCAATAAAATACTACATTTGTTGTTTTGTAATCAACTACACTTAGTTGATGCGGCCGAAGATAGGTTATGCCTATAAATGAAATTTTCATAACCCGGTTCTGCAAAAATCACTATGTCCACAAGTAGACAGTATGAATACAGAATAAAGGATTCGATTAATCGATTCTCCTTTTGTTCTACATTGCGCTCTTTGTTTACATCGTATACCTCACGTATGGTTGACACATAGGCTCAACATTAGTGAAGGTAAAGCGATAATGTTAACAGGAAATTATTAATTTCTTTTGTAATAATATTTTTACTTATTAATAAAGTTGTAATTAATAAAAAAAGATGTCATGAGGAAAAGTAAAAATTGTCTTTTCAAACAATTTATACGCATTTAGAAAAAAAGTTCTAAATGTTTGTTTGTGTCTATGGTTCCTCAGATGGTTTCGCATACAAGGAAATTTAATCGCAATATGAAAGTATAATTTTTGACTTTGTCTTCTTATTGATTTTTTAAAACAAATACTTCCTTAAGGCTACGAAAGTAATATTTAACATTATCTACATGATTTTTTTACCCTTTGAACGCCAGTGACGCGCTTAAGAAACAATAGTTTCTATTGTGTCTGGATTCCTGGTCTTCAAAGTGTTAATAATAGAAATGTTTACCCTCTATTATAAGACATCGTCAAAAAGTGTCTATCAAAATTTTCGCTAATATATCTTCACAGTTGAATTTACTGAATTCCGGAACAAAATGGTTAATTCCTCTTAACCAGTTAAAACCGACCTGGCAGCACTTTCATATCGTCCATTATTATGATGTTTCTAAAATACTAACTGATATCCGGATCAAACTGGACAATTCCGGTTATCAATAACCGGTTTGAAATTCGGTTTATTTGCAGCCCTATTGTACACCGTTCGATAAGAGGATTGAGTCCTATTGAGCACGTGTAGCGTACAAACTTTGCCCGCGTTTCCGGATTACAATCATCGACGTCCAATTGTATTGGATTCCGAAGATTTATACAACATACGTGCACCATCTTTATTTAACCATAGTGTTGGTACATATTATGTTAACTATGTGATATATCGGTCAAGTTTCTTTCGCTGGTAATAAAATCTTTATTCAAAATTAAATAACTAGTAAATTTACATCTTAAATTAGTTAGTTGAAAGATATTTATTTTATTTGACTATTTCGACATTTAGTTTTATGTACTGTTTATAGTTGACCACGAATTGTACTTTAGACATTTTTGATTTTTGATTATGGTAGTCTGCGTAAGCAACTGAATCGTAGTTACTTCTCCCTTAAAAATATGTTCAATGCTTTTTTTGGATTCATTGTTCGCTCTTGGTTTCGGATGGCCCTCACAGCTTCGTGGGGCAAGTGGCGAGTGCTGACAGCTCTGAGCCCAATCTAATTGCATCTGTCGCAAGCGTATCACTTAACTTCAAGTAAGCAAAGTGGCTGTCCCGACAAATATAACAGAAATGTACCTATTTATGTACAGTTCACAATTGCATTAACCTTATTTAAAAAAAAAACAAAAGTGCACAACAAAGAGGATGTTATTACAATTAAGTATTTGCACTGACTCAATAATAAAATATGTTTGTAAAATTTCTATATTGTATACTTTGACATTTAATGGTGATAATTTGTTTCTTATATTTTAGCTATAAGTAATTAATATTTGCACGCCATTTTACTGGTAGAATGTAAAGGACACCAGAGATTGTAAAAAATATGTATAATACTTACATTCGAGCAAATAAATGAATTCTATTCTACTGCCTGGTTATAATCTTTGAGCTTCATTCGTATTGGAATTTGAAGTTATACAACATACGAGTACGTGCACTATCTTGGAATATAACAATAATTCGCTGTGAGGTTTACTGTGGATGAATACGTTTGTTTGAACAGCATGCATTATGTGCATGATGTATTTAAACAGTATATTATTATGTATATTTCAATGTTACTGACTGGATGGAGTCGTGTCGGATGTTTAAAATATATGAGTGTCGGTCTCCGCTTATATAATGGCGAATGAAAAAGAGGATTTAGGATTTTAAACTGATAGTTATCGATATTATATATGTATATAAAACAAAGTCGGGTTTGTTACAACACTTATAACTCGAGATCGGTTAGACCAATTTTCATGGTTTTTGGTTCGTTGAATTTGTACCCGCCCCGAATAGCAGAATACATCTTAAAAATAATGAAACTTCACGAAAACATAATTAAAAGATAATATAATTATGTTTTTCGTCAAGTATAAAGCATTTTTCCTAAATGTTACCTTTGTTTCGTACCTGTCAAACATTTATTGTCCATCCTGTCATATGTAATAGTTGACATGCGTTCAGAAATAATGACAAATGCTAAACGTTTACGCATGCGTTCATAAATTAAATGTTTTAAAAATTAGTTCAGCTAAAGGTAACACGATATTAATTGACTGTCAGGCTGTACGAAGTTCGCCGAGTCAGCTAGTTTATAATAAAGCGAACATCTATATTTGTGTTATTGAATACAAGACCTTAAATAAAAACTACGGAATGAATAGCATTAGGTACTACTGTAGTATTATTGTAAAAAAATATCTGAGAAAGCCGAATTTTTAGCCGGGACTTAAATCTCCCCAGTAAGAGAATGTCTGAGAATGTACTAAATAAATTATTTCTTTCTTTCTATTTTTGCCGCCTACCATTCGATCAGATTTTTATTTATTTACAAAGTGTACAGGACGGTCAGGTTGTTCACCTGATGGTCAGTCATACGCCTGACCATGCCAGCGGTAATGATGGATACCAACGATACCAACAACTGATCGACAGTTATTATTCTCCATTAATGCCGCCCTGCGCCCGACACATGATAAATATACGAATACAAATCAAATAAAAGTATTCTATATAACGCGTTTAATAGAATTAGACTGTCGATGTATGTACAAGTAAATGTTATACATACGTGCTAGACTCCTTAGCCATTTACATTAACAAGTAAAAAAGAGCATAAAAACTGTGACGACACCCGCGGAGGCTCGGACTGTGATCCGACGAATTTGGAAACTGATCAAGTGGTATTGAACGCAAATGACCAGTACCTACCTTCATTGAGTTAAGAACACTTTAGATTTCTGCTGCCCACACAATAACAAATAATTGTCTATGCTAAAGGTTGGGGCGAAATTTTTTTTGGGTTATCTATTATATACTTAGATTAAGCATGTACTAGATGTAGTCATAAGACGTTGCCGCTCTTATATCATTGTAATGCAATACACGTCATGTATCTTTGTCTATCACACGAATCCTAGTTACGAGTAGAAGAGACGGTTGATAGACGTTTGACAACTCTGACGTCGTGCCATTTTGTGGCCTCCAAAGAGGCCAAAACATTACGAGCTGTCGTGCAAATTTTTCACAAAGTGTCATAATTTTAATAAATATTTTGAAAAGAAATAAGTAAACGTAGAAAAATGTCGTGTTCTGCGGTAAATTGTTCTTCAAGAACCACCAAAGGAGGAGTAAAAGACCCGGAATTATCATTTCATAAGTAAATATTTGACGACATTTTCATTCATATTACGTAGTTGTAATGAGACTTATGGATAAAAACATGTAGTAGTAGACTTTATTAATGTAAGACATACATTAGCTTGTATTAATTTTAGAAATTACGTCTAAAACAATTAATATTATGCATGAAAATTTAAGGATGTTACATAGTGATGTACTCAACATAGAATTTAATTCCATCGATAGTATTTCTTTAACAGTTTCTTTTATACAATTATTGAATTTTTAGGTTCCCGAAATGTCCACAAATCAGATAAGAATGGGTTAAAAGTGTAAGGCGTGAAAACTGGGAGCCTACGAAGAACTCCAGGCTTTGCTCAAAACATTTTGAGCAATCCTGTTTCATCGTAGGCTTATCAAAAAAAAACGAAATCCGATGCAGTACCAAGCCATTTTTGAAGGATATCCTGGATATTATCAACCTGTTAGTTATTTTTACTATTTAGACCCTTTTATGCGAGTCTTTCCGTATAACTGGTTAGAGAAAGTAAGTTTTTGTTTTCTTTAGATAGAAATAAATCTGTTTCTATACTATATATTTTAAAGTTTAAATTGGAATAGCATGACAATAAAAAGCGTACCGATAATGAAGTATGTTGTTTAAAGGCGTACAAATAAAGTTCCTTTACAACAAACTACTGAGTGACTTAAAGTTAATTTTTACAAATTCCTTAATTAAAATGTGATGAAAGTGTTATTCATAGTCAGTGCTACAGTTGTGACTTGTTTAAACTTTTTTTTCATGATACCTACTATTGTGGGTTATCAATGTAGGTATGTATGGGTCTTTAAAAATGATAATGAGGCTTTCAGTATATATTTTTAAATAAAATAATTTTTAAGTTTGAGTTTGTGAGTGTTATTTAAAAATGTTATTTTACCGTAAAAATATAATATAGTCTTTAATACTTACCAATATATTTTGTTTTATTTGTTCCAACATCATCTAATTTTTAACCCAGGAAGACCAAACTTCAAAATATTTGCGTATAAAATTTATTATGGTAACGCTTTATTTTTAATTTTTGTTGTAGATAAAATTAACAGCGTTGCTGTATCTGACTCCATGTTATTTTTAACACAATTTGTAATCATCTAATTGTGCAGGTGCGACGACGACGCCCGGCTTAATTCTAGCAATATGTTCGATACCAAGGTCACATCCCTAGTGACGCACACTAATACAAATCTGTAACTGCACACTAACAAAAATTAGACACCGCCTTTCAATATACAGTCTGTCTACCTCATAATATGTCTATGATTATATATGATATGCTTTGACAATTTGAATTCCGAATATAGTGCGTTCACAGTTATTTTACCTCTAGCCGTAATGTTGGCTACAATGATGTATGGGATGCCATATTTGGTCCTTACTTTTTCCCTTTGATTTATTATTTGTTATTTCCGCTATTGTGAAATAAATGTTTCGATTGAAATAAATACTTATTTATAAAGAAGAAACTGTTTGTACTAAATATAATTAATAATTTGTTTAATATTTAAGTCGAAAAGAAAATACACCTACAGTAATAATTGTTACTAGTAATATTACGAGTAAATATATCTAGTTCATTTGGAATGGACATTCCTAATTTGTAAGCGAAGAAGCAATAATTGGTAATCGTAATTTGAATTTAATATTATTAGGAAATGGATATTGTTTCTGATTGCACAAAGACCAAAATATGTTTGTAAATATATTTACTTCTTATTCTGCTTTTAAAAGAAGCTGCAACCTTAGTTTGTGATGCTATTAACAGTATTTTCAGATAATCTTGAAATATAAAAATATTATGAACTCGATCATTTTATATTTCATAACTCATAACATATCCTATATAAATTATTTATTGCAAACAGTTATTTTTTAAAAATTATCTCAATTAAAACACCCATTATCAAATTAAAATGGAAACATTGATTTTGCATAAAGATTTTTCACAATATGAAAGTACAGACTGCACCATGGAAACAGGCAAAAAACTTATTGATGGCAACACTAGTTCACACGTCAGTCATGGCGGCAAACCGTAGACGATACATTTTATAAAGCGTTTTAGAAGTTCTACTCGCTTTTTCCTCTTCATAAACACTTTGCACGCCTAGCATAATTATTCTAGCATGCCTTGAAATCATTTTTGACAGGATTTAGGTCTTAATTATTACTGAAACATTATAGAAATTGATAAATCTGACAAGACAACCTGAACACAAAATACCAACTTTTACAAAATGTACGCTGACATCTGTCAGAGGTAAAATAACTGTGAACGGACTGTACTTTTTCATTTGTTAATACATGTCAATGTAACAAGATCCATATAAGATTTTTAAGAAAGAAAAAACTTATAGTTATACTTAACGTTCTATAAATTATTACCTAACCAAATACCTAGGCGCCTAACATTTACAAGTATATACCTGATAATTTGTATTTTAATCTCTCAGGGATATTACTTTGCTTAGATCACTGCTAGTTTGTTACTTCTAAGTGCTTTTTGGCATAAAATGTTGAACTCTCATATGACCAAAACACGTAAACGAGGTACAATCCTTTCGTTATTACAATTGCGACCTTTACTGCGGTTGCATAAAGTACATTTTGCGGCCGACATTCGTTGGCCAAACCTAAATTTACTATGTATGGGTGATGTATATTTCGTTGAAGTAGTAACATTAATTTTGCAGGTGGGTAACCTCTTTCCTAGCCTTGATCCTACTGATTCATAGACCTGAAGAATATGTGGTAACGTAATACTTTTTGCGTGAAGAAAAAAATATGAGTACTGAACTTGGAAAAAAGCTGTTCATATTATTTTTTTATTAGATTATGACATGATTATGATTACTAACAGGTTATGTATTGAACAAAATTAAAAAGTTTCTAAACATATATTTAACCTCTGTGTTTGCATCTCGAAAAATACAGGAAGCCATAAAACATGGGCAGCTCACGGCATCATTCTACTTCATAATTAGCTTGCTAATTATATCAAAGCGTAAACATTCCTTTGGTTACAACGTTTAAAAAGCTGTAATTTACGAGGTTTATTCAGATTTTTTTTCACATTCCAAGACCTATTTTATCAAATTCTAGATACTATGGTGCGACTTCGCGCGGTTATTTGGTATTTTAGTACCCGGGCATAGTGAAGCTTTACAACTCTGAAATAATTTTTAAATTAGTCCAATAGTTTTAAAGCTTACGAGTAAGTATTCAATAAAAACAACCAATGTTAAACGTAATTTGTTTTGGTCACCGTGTTTCTGACCAAGTGTTTAATGCAGAGGTCGCATGAAATTTTGTGTGCTCTATGATCTGTTTGAAATGACATAAAAAAGTATTATTAATTAAGTTTTTCATCTTTATTTAATTAGGAATAAATAAACGATTTTTTGTAAATAAAAAAAAAGAATTTACATACACACACACGTTAATAATATATTTCGTAATCTGAATATCAAACTTGGTACGCTTGTTTCCATCGCTAGCTGCAAGTTAGATAAGCAAACCTTGAGTTCTATTTGCTTTTTATACGGTGAATAAAGCATGTGGAGTGTGGAACTATTGTATCAGTGATTGGTGCACTTTCGCAATAAAACCAAGAACTGTATAAGTCCAATTACTTCGCTGAACAAAACAGTTATGTACAAAAACGCATTGATTTTTGTGTTAAAAAGTATAGGTATTTAAACGTTATTTGATGGTTGTATCACGTTTAATGCAAATGCAATTTACTCAAACTTTATAAGAGTATGTTGGCAAAATTGCATACAAACAAACCTGCTGATGGAAAACATTTTCTGGGAACCCAGAACAACTTCTGGGAACAAAATGGTTTCCATATATGGTTGTATTGACATATCATGTCCATGCACACAAATGATTGTACTGTACGGGTATCAGAAGACGTCTCAAACATAACACCACATATGTCAACTTTTATATTTCAAAAAAAATAATTAATTTAATTATTAGTAATTAAATTTTAACATCACATTGAAAAAACGAGAGTTTTACTTCGAATTGGAACTTGACTTCAACAGCTAGTACATGCAAGTTGGTACTTTCACCCTGGATTCAAGTCTAGATTAATGGACAGCCGTCTCGCTCTATCGCCAACAAATCAACGGATGCGGGAAAGTGACAAGCATATCGGTATGCATGACAAGTCAAGCGTCACCACGGTACAACGGTTATTTTCGGTGGCCAGTGAAAGTTTAGTACTTATCCGAGTTTATACAGCATATATGTGTTTGATTGAGATGTGTGGTAACACTCGATCTGAGCCGCAGCTGGCTGGAATCTAGGCCGTGTGGAATGTCCACGCAATGCGCAGATTAAAAGTTGTTTCCGTCGCCATATTTAAGTATATAAAGAAATTGATATGAATGTTTAGTGGTGTCCCGTTAAGATATTAATCCTATTTATATAGAAGTCTTTGGTTTATGCATCAGGGTGAAAATGGATTAAATATGTCATATAAAATGAAATTGAGTTCATTTTGTAGGATCTTATGGCCTTCACACCATCACCGGACAATTACCAAGCTATCAATTTCAAATACCGGATTTCTTTAGAGACTCTAAAGTCTAGTCAACGAACCGACCATTAAGTGTCCACTGCTGCGCCAAAACCAAGCCTCTGTGAGGAACAATGAACCGTCAAATTATTTTTAATTTTAAACTAGTGTAAATTACAGCAGCAAATACAATACTCATATATATACAATAATACTAGTATTTCAAAAGCCGTCTTAATAGATGTATAGCGTGTCATCACGTATGTCTTGAGTGGTCACAATGTAGTGATTCTGTTTCCTTTCCAAAACCTATCTAAGTCCTCTGCTGGACAAAGGTCTCCCCAATTCTAGATAACCCGGTCATCCGCTTTTCTCATCCAGCCTCCACCAGTGACCTTTCGCAAGTCGTCGGTCCATCGGGCCGGGACGCATGCCAAGACGTAGTCTCTATTTAGTAATAATATAACTCTTAGTTTCGAAAATTCTGATGATAACCTAATTAACCACCATGTATATAATAGTAAAATTATACACATATTACATTGCACACAAATGAAACTAAATGTCGTAAAAGTCAATTTGCAGTTACATCCCGTTCAAATTATCAAACTGGCACAGGGACGTTTACAAACGCATTGTTTTACGGTACGTTACGGTAACCCTAGTATTTACTCTGATACTGTATAAAACACATGTTAAATACTAGCTATGATAGTACGTAGCCTGCTTAGTACCTCGGCTAGAAGAATAAATGGCGTAACGGCTGACGGGTTCGGGGGACAATCATGTTAGTTAAGCAACAATCAATAACATATCATCGGATGGGTGATCGATAATATCTTGATCACGTCCGTGTTATGGCGTTATTTTATTAAACGAATCTTAAACCTGAAATAACATTTAATTTTTTAAGTACATACTTACATCGAATTCAGTATTAAAATACTTTTTTTTAATACGAAAATTATTACATTACATCTAAGTTTTACAATATTAGTGTTTCCCGCGCGCAATCCTAATGTCAAGTTCAGAGAGATACATTAGTGACATGACATCACTCTTCAATTGATTAGGGATGGGTTGCGTTGGTCGTTCTTTTCAGTTTATCGATATGCATGGAATGTATGTATTTTCGAAAATAGTTTA